>JANAVB010017999.1:10554320-10756820 GCA_029216955.1 Iris pallida | reverse complement strand
ACTTCGTATGTGCTCTCGATTATTCGTCCTTTGTCTTCCCGTACCATTGATTCTCGTTCCTTCCTATCTCGGGGTGACGAATAATCGTGCTATTTAAAATTTATCAGAAATTCTTAAGTTATAGTGTAAGTTAGTTGTTTATTGAATTTTGGTTGCTTGATGGATAGGAGAGGATTAGAGATGTCATATGCCATAAATATCTAGTGGTATGAATTTTTGCAACTAGTGTGCAAGGATTATAAATTTCTTTGGACATCATGTA
The DNA here is from genome assembly GCA_029216955.1 of Iris pallida. Lineage (NCBI taxonomy): Eukaryota > Viridiplantae > Streptophyta > Magnoliopsida > Asparagales > Iridaceae > Iris > Iris pallida. The sequence continues at coordinate 10,756,558 of JANAVB010017999.1, read as the reverse complement.
TTTGATGGGGTAGTGTATCCAAAGGTGGGTGGACGTCCTCAGTATATAAATAGGTATATGATCATACTAGGTTACGCCCTTATGGTACTCACTTGATCAGGGTCACTATACTATCTGTCACAGCACAAAGCACAAATTAAGAGGTACTATTGAAGCAAGAATAGGAAGACAAACCTGCTAACCCATCACCTATAGCATCAGTCTCCTCGACCGTCAGTACAAAAGTCCTACCCCTTTGGGGGATCCCCCTCTGGTGGTGCTGGACATGATGCGGTGCCACAGGTGGCCTAGATCCATCTCTCCGGCCTTGTGCTCTGTGAAACAGGGATGTAGTAGGGCAATCCCTCATCCGGTGCGCAGCTGACCCACAAAATAGACACACCTTCAATATTTTCCTACAGACATCCCAAGAATAGCCAGGTTTCTTGTAATAGTTGCAAAGAAAAGCCCGATCTCCCTACCTCTGGGGCTGCTGCCGAAACGGAGCTTCCTGAGGTGCAGCGGTTGCCACCTTCTCCATTGTAGCAAGTGCCAACTACTGGGCACTATCGATGCTCTGGCACAACACATCCGTTTGTCACTATTGTGCCTCAGTCTGAGCCCTCTATGCCTCTATTATTTGCTGGAACAACACAAACATCTATACGATATCAGTCGATGGTGGAGGTGTAGGAAGAGGCTCCGGCTGTACGAAGATGATCCTCTAGACCGGTGGAGGAATAACCCCAGGAGCTGCTGACATGGTAGAAGCAATTCCTAAATCTACAGCTCCCGTAGCTGGAAGAGAAGGCTCTGAAGTAGCGGACCTCTCCGTCGCTGCAACAGTTCCAGTGCATTGCGATCTGGTCTCTGGCATCATGGAGACAGATCGAAAAAAGAAATTAATATGGCACAAGATGAGATATTATCAAGGAAGGACAATTGATGATGGAATATAATCCTATAATAACAGAAATGAATGCTAGAGATGGTACGTTAAGAACCTTTTTAAGATACAATCTGATAATCATGCGTCTGTCCAAAATCATGATACTCAGAATCCTCGTCATGCCAGTAAACAAAGCTGTGTTAAACGAACGATTCCATAACCGGGGTATGCACCTCTATAATCATGTCGTTAGAATCCTCGCTGTACCGAATAGTATAGCTGCGAGGAATTCCAAATTTCATAATTAAGATATATACATCCGAAGTCAGGTCCCTATGTTTTTGCCACCCCGACTAATATGGTTGCGATAAACTCCAGGCTCCATAACCAAGTAGACATTCTACCTTCTTTGTTGTCCTCATCATCATATGTTATCAGAAGATACCGTAATCTAGTCCATAAAATTCATCTCGATATAAGCATAAAAGTCAACAACGAACCATCAAAAACAAATTCAATAACAAGAAGCAGGGGTGAACAGAAACAAGAAGAAAGGATTTCGAATTGACGTTCAAACAAGATTCTCAAGGGTCGTCCCAGGAATATCTCAAGAAGTCCTAACTGTGATTGAGTAACTCCTATCATAACTTAGAACCTATATCCTAATAACAGGCTCGTAGCAGCGCTCTAAGTCGAGCACCACTACGAAATTGTACTAGTTATGACTCTGACCTGCATAGGCCACCACAAAAATGTGTCATGACACGTAACCTGTTTAAGGGCACGAGAACGTGGGTACGTCCAGCCTACGCCGCAGAGTCGGCGGTAGAACGTTGTATAGGTCATCTAGAACATATAACTGTTGATCCAAACTGGATCATAGTCAACCATATATTGACAAATTGATAATATGATACTTGTCATAATTCAATATGACACATCAAGACATAACTCAGTACAAGACGGACGTCGTCTTTCTCCTGCAGCGTACTCATTTTCAGAGTCTGTACTATTTTACATTTATTGAGTCTAGCAAAATGTAAACTGAGTAGCACTGGGTATTCTTGGCTTAAACCTTATCCCCAAACAAACTCAAAGCTCCAGCAAGCCAAACTTAGCCCACAAAGGCCCATATGAACTTTCTGTCAGCATGGAGACAGAGTTCAGACCGAACTCTGCCTCCGCACAGAGTTCGGGCCGAACTCTATCTCCTGAATTTCAGGACCCTAATTTTTAGGGTTTGTTGTATGCTAGTTGTCCAACGGCCAAAAATTTGAATTCATGACACAGAATTTTGGCCGAATTCTACATATCCCAACTAGTATAAATAGGCCTTGAATTCTCTCATTTTTATTGATCAAATTATCTTTTCTTCTCCTCTCTATAAGCCTCATACAAGCCTTAACCTTCTCATCTACTAGCCACAAGCTTCCTAAGCCTAAAAGTGCTCAGTGCTATTCAGTTAGAAGTTTGTACAAGAGTCAAGAAAGTCGCTTAGAAAATTCCAAGCATCGCCACAGCGATCTTTGTAAGAAGTTGACGTGCTCTTCTGAAGAAAAGACACGGGGTGTAACTACTATTTCACAAATAGTGGATTTAATCTTGAGCTAGAGTTCTCAGGCCTGGACTAGTCTTCCATGAGGGAAACCAGGTTAAAATGACTGTGTTTGCGTATGCTCTTTTGATCTTTTTATTTCCGCATTTACTACTCTGATCATTTACTGTTAGTGAAAAGAGTTAATTTTTATTTGGCTATTATTATTATAAACTCTATTCACCCCTCTAGAGTTGCCTACCTGTTCTTCAATTGGTATCAGAGCTCGATTCTCTTAACAAGGACTAACATCCTAAAGCTGATCCATGGCAACCACACAACCTATATTTTCCCACCATGGTGAGGGACAGTCCACTTATAGGCCATCCCTATTTGATGGAACCAACTACACCTATTGGAAAACTAGGATGAGTTTCTATCTCAAGTCTCTAGACTTTGACCTGTAGACCATTGTCACTGATGGCTACAAAAAGTTTGCCAGAATAGTTGTCGAGGGAGATCTCATCGAAAAACCCAACGCCAAGTTTTCTAACGAGGAAAAGAAACAGGCAAGTCTAGATGCTAGAGCTATTAATACTCTTTTCTGTGCAATAGACAGGAATGAATTTAACATGGTCTCGATATGCACCACCTCGCACGAAGTATGGAAGCTTCTGGAAGTGACGCATGAAGGAACCACTCAAGTCAAGGAATCTAAGATCAGTCGTCTGACTCAAGAATATGAGGCATTGAAGATGAAACCGAATGAGACGATCACCCAAATGTTCATAAGGTTTCTTGACGTCATCAATCCTCTGTCATCTCTTGGCAAACAATACTCCAATCATGAAAAGATCCACAAGTTACTCAGGGGGCTACCGAAGATCTGGAACCCTAAGATAACAGCAATTATAGAAGGCAATAATCTCACCAAAATGTCTATAGAAACTTTGATGGAAAACTGATGACCCACGAGCTCGACCTCAAAAACTTCGATGAACCTGCTCCAAAGGCAAAAGAGATTGCCCTAAAAGCTCATCGTCGAAGGGCTAATCCTGAAGAGACTGACAACAAAAATTTAGATATCAAGCTCTTCTAGTCTGCAACTTCAAGAAGTTCCTTCGTTTCAATCGAAGGAAGAAGGAACAACAAGAAGACGACGAGGAAGAACCAACTTGCTACGGCTGCAAAAAGACTGGACACGTTCGAAAGGACTGTCCCTTCGCAAAAAAAGTAACAGATATGAGAAGCCCTACAAGAAGCCCTCTTCGAAAAAGTACGCCAACACTAGTATTTGGCACGAAAGCGAAGCCAGTGAGTCTGAAGAAGAAGATGACTCTCCTCGAGACACTGCTAATGTCTGCCTAATGGCAACATCCGACAAGGTAACTGGCGAAACTCTTAATAACTTTACATTTGATGAACTTGGCGATGCTTTTAATGACTTACTAAATAATCACAAGAAAGTCATTAGTAAATATAAGCATGCCAAGGAGAAAATCAAAGGCTATGAAATAGAGATTCAAAAAAAAAATTCTTTACTTGATAATGTTAGAGACACTCCACCCACGAAAGTCACTGATGAGGTGTCCAAGCTTAAATTAAGCTTACATGATGCCGAAACACTTATTGAGAAGCAAACACGTGAGATCTGAGCTCTCAACAAAGAGCTTGCTGAAGAAAAGAACAAACACAAGATCTCTATTGCTAAGATTGATGGTCTGAATGCAAAGTGCAATGAACTGAATGCTGTCTCTAAGAAATTAGAGATCAGATTGGGGAAACAGGTTGCTCAACCTCAAACCCAATCACACAGTTACAAAACACACACAAAACACAAGACCACTCATAATAGTAAAATACGTTGTCACGATCCGCACCCAATATTTGGGTATAAACCGTGTACACGCCCAGCCTACGTCGCGGAGTCGGCGGTAGAACGTTGTAACATTATGATGAACAACCACGCAATAAAAGATATTATCCACATGGGAAAACACAACTTAATATCATAACTCAGCATTTAGAAAGTGAAATAAATAAACTATCATCTAATAGAAATGTATGATGGCTAAAGTCAAATGAAATCTTAACTACATATATCAATAATTAACTCAATATCCAGTACAATGTCTCAGCACTAACTAAAAGGTCACTAAGCCAATACAGCAGGATCAGATATTGTGTACTCCTTCTGATAAGCAAAATCCGTCTCTACTGTATCCCCCATGTACGGACCAAACTGGTCAGGGCACTCGACCTCTTCGCAATCACCTAAAATTTGTTTGATTACCCAGTCAGGATGGAACGAGTACAATTCACTGAATACAGTTCCAATATATGAAAATGACTATAAAATAGAGGTTAGACATTAATTATATATTTTGAAAATAAATAGAAAAAGATGCGAGAAAAGACGAAAAATCAATAGCAAATAAATCAACTAAAATACCTTCCCAACTGTAAAAAGTACCTTTGATATGTGATCAGTCTGGGACACTACACCGCGAGGTCTACGAGGTCTACTTGTGCGAAAAATAAACAATGTCTACGAGGTCTACTTGCAAAAAATAAACAATGTCTACGAGGTCTACTTGCATGAAAATAAACAATGTCTACGAGGTCTACTTGCAGGAAAATAAACAATGTCTACGAGTTCTACTTGCATAAAAATAAACAATGTCTACGATCGGATCACACATCCTTGGTACTTCTCATTCCTGACTCAACAATTTATAATAGGATATAAAATCACATAACCAATGGCCAACCAATAAAATATAGTTTAAATCAATATTAAAAATAGACAATAAACTGTACTCGCCTGGTGTCCTGAGCTGCTGACACAGATCGAGGCCCGAGACGAAGTCCAAGTAACCTATTTAAAGAATTTACAATGTCATTTATACTAAACAATGAATCAAAAGTACTCTTATCTAAATTATCTCCTAGAGTCCTAACCTGGTGCCTTCATTTGGTAAGGTTTTCCTATAGCTGATATAATCTGGTCTAGTACCTTGACTCCATTCTGTGCTTATCTCATGAACCCCTTTCTAACACTTTACCAGTTGGACTTAATTGTGAAACCCCACCCAATAATTGGTAAACCTGGTTGCCCATCCTCTTTTCCTATTTAATGCCCCTTTTTCTTAGTTAGGAAGTTAATCCTAGTTCTAACAATCTACTTGCTTTGTTGCCTAAATTGACCATTATGGTGTACTTATATGTGCTACCCCAGGCAACTATTTCTCTCACCCTTGGTATGACTCATCCATAAGAAGTCCTACTTGGGTATTTATCACAGTCCCTTACCTGCCGTCTAACCAATTCTGTTACATGTGTATATGAGTGGTGCCACTGTCCTATTGGTCTGATACACCAGCCCAACTTATGTATCCGTTAGCATACTCGACGCTTGCTGTGGAATCAGGTTTCCAGAGTTGAACATGATGCCAGGTATACTTATTCCTATTGTGCTTATTGGTCATTAGCCCTATCTAGAGAGGTTTCCCATCACCCATATCTGATACTTGATATCAGGGATCATCTATTCATTCACAGAGGGTTTGCAACCCTTAGTTATGGCAAGTAGTCATTGCTTCTATCCCATATTTCAGTTGTTTATTCGAAATACTCAAGGGAAACTAACCTAAAGTAAGGGGTAAACTGAGTTGACTTGAGGGGCTATTCTCAACTATCACCCACTGAGCAACCAGGGAGGGTCTCATAAACAATATCCTATTTCTAGGAAACTCCCAATTGTGCCTAGCCTTTAGCAAGGCAGGTGGCTTTGCTGTGGCCAATAGGCCACTGTCAAACTCAGGTAATCCTGAGCCATAGGCATTATAAGCAACCCAGGTATTCTACCCTCATCTGTCTCAGTTGTCATAGGATACACAAATTTAACTGTAACCTGGATACATGGGTCTTCCCAATCTATTTGTTAGCTGGCACCATAGTTAGGGTCTGATAATTATATCTCTTGAGGTGATATCCTATCCTAGGAAGCTACAAGGTTACCACTCTATATAACCTTACCCAGGTAATGTCAGGTACTGCAACATTACAGTGCATTAGGGATCAACTGACCCTTGATGTAGGATCTGGATCACTCTGTTACTCTGTGTTTCTTTATGAGGCTAAGGTTTCGGTATCTGCCAGCTTTTCCAAGTTAATAAATGCTCCAGTAGGAACACAAAGGACAGCCCACTCGTCTGTTTCTACTGGCTAATCAAGGGTAGTTTATGAAGAGTGAGGATCAAACCTATACTCTATTTCTAATACATGCATAGCTCCGCCCCTAGATCTCTAGGGTGTCCTGCAGCAGAGGCTGAACCATCCCAATTGTTATGGAAATTCAAGGGTCTCCTCATTATTCACCTATTCAGTTGCACAGGCCTGTACATAGGTTTATCTGGTCATATGCTAATTCAAAAACCATCTCAACCATATAGGATTTGCTGATACACGTTATGTATCAACAGCCCATGCCTGATGCAACCAGCTATTCCATAGCCTAAGGTTTCATCCTTGGATTCCAACTCCCATGGTCAGTAGATATAATCAGTTGGTAACTAGGCCTTCTCTAGTCGAGTGATTTAAAGTGTAGGATACTAGGAACCTGTCAACTAATGACCCTACCCTTAGGTTACCTAGGACTATTTAATGCCAGTACCCAAAGTATCCCATGCTCTCTCGTACAGGGTACAGTCCCTAGACCTTTGCCTATTTGTTTGGTGAGGGTGGTTGCCTACGGTTTTACCTAGGAATTTCAACAAATACCTATCCTACTCCAAACTTCTAATGCTGTCAAAAGAATTTGTATCATGGCATTCAAGAAGAATAATGAACTCACCTTGTGATTACACAGAATCTTGGCCTCTTCCTGGTATCCACTCTGGTTTCTCTTGGCAGGAGATGATATGGGTGGCTAGGGTTTGTATGAAGGAGAAAATGCAGCCATCCATCCATGTATATATATATATATATTTGTAGGTTGGATGGAATCGAAGGGAAAACATTGAGGAATTCAAATTTGAAATCTAGATCCTGTCTTATCTACTGGTGGTTGAGAACATTATCTATATATCCGACTAACATTAGGAGTATAGGCCATTGATCCTGTTGAAGAATTTAAATTCGATTAATAACATTAAGGTCCCTGAATTATAGTCTTTTACAAAGAACCCATTACTTAATACTTATATATATTTATATATATATAAGTAAAACAGGTGTTTATAGTTAAAATTTGTAAATGGGTAAATAAAATAAATAAGTAAAATAGATGGGGCTTACAAGTCTACCCTCCTTAAGTTAATTTTGTCCTCGAAATTTAACTAAAGTACAAGGTAGAATCGTACCTCAGGGCTCAAAAAGGTAGGGGTAACGCTCGCGCATCTCATCTTCTCTCTCCCATATGGACTCTTCCGGGGAGTGGTGTCTCCATGCGACACGAACCAAGGAAATCGTTTGATTCCTCAGGACCTTCTTTCTGCTGTCAAAATCTCTACGGGCTACTCCTGGTAACTGAGACTCGGTCCCACCTCGATCTTCGAATGGTCCAACACATGGCTGGGGTCCACCACGTATCGTCACAGCTGAGACACATGGAACACGTTGTGCACTCCCTCTAGTGTAGGCAACAAGACCAATCGGTACGCTACTGCTCCGATCTTCTCGAGAATACCAAACGGCCCGATGAAACGTGGACTGAGTTTACCGCCTTTACCTAAACGAATAGTGCCACGCATTGGAGAAATTTTCAAAAACACCAAATCTCCAACCTAGATGCATAAAAAGTTATTACGAATCTCATAACTATACACGTAGTTCATCATAAGAAGATTCTATACCTCAAACTCTAACGACCTATGGTGATTTTCTGCCCAGTGCTTCTGTCTGTCTTGAGCCACACGAAGCCGCTCTCTAATCATCTTAACATTCTCCGTAGCATCTACTACCATCTCCGGCCCTAACAGTGCATGCTCTCCCACATCGTCCCAAGATAGCGGGGTATGGCATCTCTGCCCATACAGCGCTTCGAACGGGGACATCTCGATGCTAGCTTGGTAGCTGTTGTTGTAGGAGAACTCCACGAGATGAAGGTGGTCCTCCCATGAGCCGGTAAAGTCTAGCACGCACGTCCGCAGTATATCCTCGAGCGTCTGAATGGTCCGCTCGAACTGTTCATCTGTCTGCGGATGATAAGCAGTGCTGAACTTGAGCGTTTTGCCGAAGCTAGCCTAGTGAACCTGCTGTCACAGAATGACACGATACTCATCGGAACCCCGTACAGTCTGACTATCTGCTTCACATAAAGCTCTGCCAGCTTCTCTGTAGATAACCCCACTTTAAATGGTATAAAGTGGGCCGATTTGGTCAACCTATCGACGATGACCTAAATCGTATCCTTCCCGCCCGATGACCGTGGATGACCGGAAACAAAATCTATAGTGATGTATTCCCACTTCCACTCGGGTATCGGTAGCGGCTGCAACAATCCTCCTGATCTCTGTCTCTCGGCTTTGACCTGCTGACATACTATGCACCTAGAAACGAAATGGGCCACTTTTTGTTTCATATCATACCACCACACGTAGTTTCGCAGATCCTTGTACATCTTATTGGCTCCTGGATGTAGGGAATACTGGGAACGGTGTGCCTCCTGCATAACTTCTTCTCTAAGCTCTCCACTAGGTACACAAAGCCTCGTCCCGTGCCTCAATGAACCATCCTCTACAATAATGAAATCGTCTAGCAAACCGGCCCGTGCTTGGGTATGATGTTCTTCAGCTGCTCGTCCTGGTGCTGTGCATCCCGAATCCTGTCTATCAATTCTGACTGAATTTGTATGCCCATCATCTGTATCTCGGCTCCTGGAATGACGATCTCGATGCCCAAACTCTCCAAGTCCGCTAATAGGTGATAATCTTGAGTCAAGCACATTGCTACGGGATACCTGCTCAAAGTATCCGCAACAACGTTGGTTTTTTCGGATGATAATGTAGAGAAATATCATAATCACTCATCAGCTCAAGCCATCTGCGCTGTCTCATATTCAACTCCTTTTGTGTGAAGACGTACTTCAAGCTTTTGTGGTCAGTGAAGATTTCCACTCGCTCTCCGTACAAATAATGTCTCCACAGCTTCAAGGCGAAGATCACGGCTGCCAACTCTAGGTCGTATATGGGGTAGTGCTTCTCATGCGGTCTCAACTGTCGAGACACATAGGCTATCACTCTCTTGTTCTGCTCTTGGACACAGCCCAGTCCTTTGTCGAGGCATCACTATAAATGGTGAAACCTCCCGATCCCGAAGGCAAGGCTAAGATAGGGGCTGTCGTCAGCCTCTTCTTCAACTCATCGAACGCAGCCTGGCAGTCCTCTGTCCACACGAACTCTACGTCCTTCCGAGTGAGCCTAGTAAGCGGCTCTGCAATCCGAGCAAAATCTTATACAAATTTTCGGTAATACCCTGCTAATCCCAATAAGCTTCTTATCTCTGCTACTGTAGTCGGAGTAGTCCAAGCTTCCACAACCGTAACCTTCTTTTGATCGACAGATATACCGTCGACTGTCATCGCATGCCAAAGGAACTCCACCTTGTCCAAGAAAAACTCATATTTCAAGAGTTTTCCACAGAGCTTCTCCTTCCTGACGGTCTCTAGCATGATCCTCAGATGTTCTTCGTGCTTATAGAAGCATGGAAAAAAGACAAAAGAAACCCAGGCGGCTCCAAACAGAAGGAGCCTTATACGGCTCAGGAACCCTTCAGAACTTTATGCGGCTCGAAACTCCCGAACAGATCCATGCGGCTCGGACAAAGACACGCGGCCCACTTCTACTCTCAATTAATTGCTCTGACACAATGAATGACAGCTCTGACACAATGAATGACAGCTCTGATGCAATGAATGACAGCTCTGCCATAAAGCCAAAATAATGATGGCGTGCCCCTTGGGAAAAGAAGAAAATCTTTTTGGCAGGATCCGTCAAGTCCCATGCACCCCTATGCGGCTGCTCGCTCCATACGGCTGGCATCCCTATGCGGCTGTCAATTCTCATGCGGCTGCCATCCCTATACGGCTGTCAATTCTCATGCGGCTGCCATCCCTATGCGGCTGCTCGCTTCATGCGGCTGTCCACTTCATGCGGTTGCATCATTCATGCGACTGTGTCCTTCATGCGGCGGCTCGCTTCATACGGCTGTCCACTTCATGCGGCTGCGTCATTCATGCGGTTGCGTCATTCATGCTGCCGCGTCCTTATGCGGTGGTTACCTTCATGCGGCTAGGACTTGGGGGTCACCCGTATGCGGTTCACTTAGACCGCACTCATGCGGTTCTGTCAGATGCCCCGCTCATGACGGTTGAGACACGTGGCGATCCGCATGACAAGTTGAGAAACGTGACTGCCTTATCTTCTCAGAGTTATGGCTGCTCGCAAATCCTGACAACCAGATTTAGTACAATCATTATTATTACTCAAATCAAATCAGATTTATTGTGATTAAGTAAATGGGATACGTGGCGGGAGATCTGAGCTTGTCATAACAGATTATGAGGATTCATTGCAATCAACATTAATTGCCCATACAGATTTGGCGTAATCAAGAATCAATTGCCCAGATATAATGCAATCAAGATTAATGGCCCAGATGATTGGTCGCTGACTTTTCAAGGAGGGAATCATTGCAAACCCTAATGATCACACCCCACTCCTATAAATAGCAAGGTGCCATTCCCTTGCAAGAGAATCGGATCCTTAGAAAGAAAGAAAAAAGAATATAGCAAGGTGTCATTCTCTCGCAAAAGAGATCCTCTCCAACCGGCTGGACACACAGAGAAACAAAAAGGCGTGTACAGAAGAGTCTTCCCATCCAGAGAGCATTTTTTCATCAGAGCCAAGGCTACGTCTGATCGTCCAAGGAGTTAGGCAGAGCGGCCGTCGCTTTCCCGAGCCTCTACCGTCACCCTCCAGAATCAAAACTAAACAATCGTACTTAGACTGTTGTACCTAAGTTTTTGTACCTAGGCTTTCTTTGTACGAGCGAGTTTGTATTGTGAAGTAAAAGTCCAGTCCTCCCATGTAAATTGTTCTGTTCTCTTATAATCAATGGCAAACACGATGGCGACTCTGCTGGGGACTAACTTCTCTACGGCTGAGGAGTTGGTGACGCAATCAGACTCAGCCAAACTTGGCTCCACTCAACAAATGCTGGTCGCCCGGTTCGACCAGCAGGCGTTTGAAGAAATGCTCTCCGACGGGAGCGCTGGCCCGGTCCAGCAGCGAGCCCGTACGAAGAAGGTCCGCAGGGAGTGGAGACCCAAATCATTTGCTGCTCCCCAAGATCTCGAAGAAGTATTGCGGCCCCGCTTCAGACCACTGAGGACTCTGCTGTCCCCAAGTTCGGCAGAAGAAAATACTATGATGCTGGACTTGTAGGAGCAAAGAGGAACTCTGTGCAATCCAAGCCGCATAAGGGCGCCAACCGCATGGGAAAAGCTCATACGGCCGCAACTGTCAACCGCATAGAAAAAACTCATGCGGCCAGAACTGCCAGCCGCATGCAGACATCCTGCAAGGCCATGACTTCTAGTCGCATACAAAAAGTTCATACGGCCACAAAGGATAGCCGTATGCAGACAGCCTGCACGACTACACATACCAGCCGCACGCAGACAGCCTGCACGGCCATGACTTCTAGCCACATACAAAAAGTTCATGCGGCCACAAAGGATAGTCGCATGCAGACAGCCTGTACGGCTACACATACCATCCGTCTTGAGACAGCCTGCACGGCCACCGATCCTAGCCGTATACCATCTACTCTATGCGGCTCATGTTCAGTCTTTGACCGCCTCTCGTACGGTCCTGGCCATGGAAGCTCTCTGAAGCATATGCCAGACTCTGTTGTGACCAGCTTGGACTCTTCCTACTACGCACTCTTAGGTGCTAGAAGGAAGAAGTCTCGGGCAGCGCGGGCTCAGCGAGCTCAGTCGACTGTTCCAACTTCCGACCACCAGGGCGTCCCGCTAACTATTACTCGGGCCCCTGATGGAAAGTTGTACAGAACTACCCGTATCCAGCCCCCGGCGGCCAACGTACGGGATAGTTATCAAGAATCTCCCAACAAGGATCAGGGGCAAGTATTCGTGCTACCCCCACATCAGGGAGCAGGCAGGTGGCCAACACACTCATGTGCTCAGGACTCCCCAGCCCATAAAGCAGGTGACTTATGCAACATAATTCTTCACAAGCGCAAGGAAAGAGACGAAGATTTGACGTACAAAGAGTCCTGTCAAGGACATCAATGTACCCAAGTCATTGTCAACTGCTGCTGCAACAAGACAGCAGTACAAAAAGATCGGCAATCCGTCTTCCAAAGGTTGCAACACCCAAGTTCAGAAGACGGGGCGCTTCTCGTCGCCTCTTGCAATTCTGCTCTGAAGATTCCTGGCAGCAGTAGAGGGAAGAAAACAAATGTCTCCAGCCCAAAAATTTTAACCGGCGTAACCAAGAAACTTTCTTCTAAACGATTGTCTACCACCGTTACAGGAGGAGTTTACCAAGGGACCCGCTCAAAGACAAAATCTGCCACACTTGAAGGCATCGGAGCCAGGGGTAGCACTCCTCCAAACATCCACGACAATCCGGTGTTCCAAGAAGACGATCTAGGGGAAACGGTTCACCCAACAGATGTAGCGGACCCCGACGTCCCCAACTTCCAAGACGAGGCAAGCTCTGAAGCTGGGGGTACCACTCTTTCTGAGTCCGAACCAGAGAAAAATATTCCCACATACCCTGACGACTTCTCTGTACAAGGGTATGACTCAGAGGGCACATCCTCTACCATTCCGTCCATCACTCATCATGTGAGGATGGTGTTCATGACAGACAGCAACCAAGAAGCTTTAGTTAAGTCGGTGGACAAGATCAAAGCGGCTATTCCAACTCTGTAAGGAAGAATGCTTGGCCAAACAAGCTTGGGTCCCGCGGTCAATACGGACTCGAACTCAGTTGCACCAAACCCGGGCGATAATCCTCCTGAAATATCGACTTCTACCGCTGCAGATGAGGCCAGGGAGGCAAGAAGAGACGTCCAGGAGCTCCGGGCCATGTTCCATGCCCGAGAAAACAGTCAAGACCTCAGGATACGACAACCATATCCCGCTGCGTGGAGAGATGTTCCCTTCCCACCAAAACTTAAACCATTTCATATCAATCCATACGATGGAAAGACATATGCAAGCAGGTACATCACCTACTTCGAAGTTACAACTGACCATCTGCCTCATGACGACGCCATCCTTACGCGACTGTTCATCGAAGCATTGGAGGGGGTCGCCTTCGACTGGTACCGCAACTTGCCGGACAATTGCATCCACTCCTTCAACGAATTTAAATATATGTTCCTGGAGAGGTTCTACGAAGTAGGACAAGACGTGACAATGTCCACCCTCATGGATGTTGTTCAGGGAGAAAAGGAGCTGACAAAAAACTATATCGAGCAGTTTCGCCAAACCGCGATGAAGCTGCCTTCCAGTAACCCTGATTCCTCCTTGATTGAAATTTGCCAAAAGAGACTGCTGGACGAAAGTCAATTCAAGGATTGGAAGACGTTCATCATCAGTGCTACTAGCGCAGAAGACAAGGTGAAGAAAGCCCGCCAACTAGGATTGCACATCTCGGAAGGGAAAGACAAGGGCAAATGCCCTAACGTCAACAACAACAACGGTGGTAACTCCTCCAGCAATCGAGACAACAAGGGCAAGCAGGCTATGGTGGCCGACACAGCCCCATCTTAGACATGCTCATCCAAGGAGGACAAATTCAGCTCCCTCCTCCCAGGCGTGAGCCTCGTCCTGCAGACTTGGAAAACCCCAAATACTGCCACTATCATCGCTATGTCCACCATGCCACACATGATTGCTACCAACTGAAGCGATACATCCAGCATCTCATCGATTCTAAGGCCCTGGCCATTGATTTCGAAGAGGTGACCGTAGCAGCCAACATGGTGTCAGTACAATTCGGCAACGACCCCTGTCATGCTCCAGTACCGAAATACGGAGACGGACTAGGCCAGCTACTCCATATGAGGTACGTAATGTCATACGGCGATCGTGGCTGTCGAGAGACTAGGGGATACATGCTACAATCAAGTCTCCTATGGTCCCACAGAGTTCTATGTCTCAATCAATCAAATCACATCAGCAAATAAATGAACATTAAAGATAAAGCAGTAAGGCGTCCCCGACGCTTCATCAAAATGATCATGAGAGACTAGCTTTATAATTTAGCTATCTCAGAGAGTCAGGAGTACAAAATTATACACAGCTGTAGTCTGTTTAATTACAATTATGTACTGAAACAAAATATCAAGTAATCCGGCTAACAGGTGCCAGTGGCTAAATATCGCACAAAATATAAGCAGAAGTGGTGGAGAAGAAACCCACTCGAGTCCCCGAACCGCCATGCTCCTAGTATGCACCATGGATGTCAGGGAGGAAGATCGTTTCCTCTGGCTCTGCTACGAGATCTGGCCAAACAAAACCAGTGGGGTCAGCCCCGAATAGCAAGTACCCGCCAAAGGGGCACAAGAGTTAAGATTAAAAACCCAGTTAATGGAATGATTGATAATAGTAATACTTATGCTATTATTATAGGGTAGCGCAACATCCTCGAACCCATATGGCACCCTTACAACCAAACAAGGACAAAAGGTGCCGCATGGAGTCGGGACGTATCGTACTCTATAACTTTCGCATAAGTTAAAAGGTATAAACAATAAAATCTTCTGATCGTGACTTCGGTCGATAGCCTATCGCAGCACAATAACCAACCCAACAATCAAACAAGAACATGGGTTGGATCATGTACCATGATAGACCATGTTCCTCAATCATTCACAGAAGTAGCACTTCACAACCAGAATAAGTCTTTCGTTCATAACTTCGGTCCACAACCTGTCATAGTACGATAACAAACCCAACAATCAAACAAGAACATAGGTTGGATCACGTACCATGACAGTACGCTTCCCTCAGTTATTCACGAAAGGTAATAAGACACACGCAAGTCATTTTCGCGGCCAATCAAGTCTACGAGTTTCTAGTGGGACGAGGTTATCTTCGCATCATGTTATTTCAAAATCCTTAGATCATATCTTTCCAGCAAGGCTAGCCAACCCAGGGATTCGTGTAGACAGGTGTCATTGAGCACAGGTCCCTCGTAAGACCACCTTGCCAAGACATATAATATATAGCAGGAATTAATCGGATACAGTCATCCACTCGTTGCGGATGACACAGTATCCGTGGAGACCAGCCGGCGCGTCAAGACAATATCTCAAGGCGGCTGGTGTAACACAATCTCGGGATTCTGCCCTCCCCATGCATCTAGTATATTTAGTTGCCTAGTTTAACCCTAGGTGAAATCTTGGACTCACATGCTGTGGCCTGCATGATTATCCTCCTAAATATCGTACTCAAGTACGAGTACCCCAAAAGAGGATCCATGTCAATCAGTATGTCAACATGTTCTACCCTCCTTGGTGTAATACATCATTGCAAATATGCCACATGGAGTTACGAGTCATTTGTCGAGCATGAACGAGAACTGGGACATTCAGGTACAAGTATCAGGTAGGAACACTTTGTTCACCGGGGCACATTAGTGCTCATATCATGCTCAGGACAAAAGGCGTAAGGATATATAGCATACACAAACATTTACATATATATATATACAATATAATATATACATAAAAAAATATAAGGTATAGGGGAGTCCAGGTCAGAGCACGCTCAAGTCAGGCTACGCTCAGGTTAGCCTACGCTCAGGTCAGCCTACGCTCAGGTCAGCGTACGCTCAGGTCAGCATACGCTCAGGTCAGCATATGGAAGACATACACTCCCAAAAGGTAGCGTATGGACTCCATACGACTCCTTGTCACACAAGTGAGCATATGCACGACATACGCTCCCAAAAGGCAGCGTATGGACTCCATACGACTCCTTGTCACACAAGTGAGCGTATGCAAGACATACGCTCCCAAAAGGTAGCGTATGGACTCCATACGACTCCTTGTCACACAAGTGAGCGTATGCAAGACATACGCTCCCAAAAGGTAGCGTATGGGGTCGACCGTGCTGCGCTAAAGAGCGCGCGCAGCTCAGTGGCACAAGCTAAAAAGCTCGTGCACTGCTCACTGTCTTCTCCAAACAGCAAGAACTCCATAGGTTGAACCCAAAGCTTCAAAAGTCCATAACTTGGTCAAATTAAGTCCAAATCCAACTTTTCAAAGGTCAAAATTGGGTAGAATAAAATTCTCTACCACATGGAACAATCAAAACTGGAAAATAATGATGTTTGCTAGATCAAAACCAAGAAGATCCGAAAATAGTTAAAACCTAGATCTACAAAAATTAAAGCTTCAAAATGGAAAACTTCAAGTTCTAAACTAGTATAGAATAAGGAGAAGAACATATTTTGACAAATAATTTTGTAAGAAAATATCAACAACATTTATGGATCCATCTCTTGAGCAAGTTGGTACTTGCCTTGGTTGGTGGAGGAAAGTAAATGAGAGGAAATAAATGAGAGGAGAGAGAGATGAGTTATTATATAGAATCTTGAACCCATATGTTCATGATGAACCAAAGGGTTCATGATGAACCATTGGTGAACCAAGAATTGGTTACCCAAATGAGCCAAAACTTGTAGGCCCAAATGCAGAAAATAAATTATGAAATAATATTTTGTCGAATATTTTTGGAAAATGCATGAAGAAATACAGCATATAAATATCGTATACATACAAAATAAATACAATTTATCGGTTTACATATTAAAATATGTATTCCAGGATCGGGGAGTGACATCTCTACCCTTCTTAGAAAAATTTCGTCCTCGAAATTCCAGCCAAGACAGGATAGTAAAATCAGGGCAAGCAAGGCACAATCATATACAAGTTAACTATCATAGCAGTTATTATCATACATCACAAAGTGCAAAAAACAAGTAGGTGCAGATAAGCTTGGAATCGTGTCAATAAGACATAAAAATATACCTTATTAGTCAAACAAATACGGATACCGAGATCTGATCTCGTCCTCGCACTCCCAGGTTGACTCTCCCAAGAGTGATGGTTCCAAGAAACACGGACAAGGCTTATCGTCCGATTCTTGAGTACCTTCTCTTGCCGGTCCAAAATAGACACGGGTTGTTCCTCGTAAGTTAGGTCGGTACCAACGACTAACTCAGAATGATCGAGGACATGACTCGGATCTGGGACATACCCACATAATTGGGACACATGAAACACATCATGTATGCCAGTTAACGAAGGCGGAAGGGCAAGTCGATAAGCCACATCGCCTACCCGAACGAGAATCTTAAAAGGACCAACGTATCTTGGACTAAGCTTTCCTCGGGTTCCAAATCTGATGATACCCCGAGTAGGCGAAATCCGCAGAAATACTTGGTCGCCAACTTCGAACTCTAGAGGCCTACGATGCTGATCTGCCCAATGACGATGCCAGTCATGTGCAACTCGAAGGCACTCTCTGACCAACTTAACTATCTCCATAGTCTGCGTGATCAGCTCTGGCCCCAACAACTTCCGTTCTCCGACGTCGTCCCATGCTAAAGGGGACCTGCACTTCCTTCCGTACATTGCTTCAAACGGGGCCATCTGAATGCTAGCCTGATAGCTGTTGTTACAGGAGAACTCCACTAGATGAAGGTGATCCTCCAAGATCTGCCAAAATATAAGGTACACGCCCGTAGCATATCTTCTAATGTCTGAATGGTTCTTTCTGATTGCCCGTCAGTTTGTGGATGATAAGCAGTACTGAATCTTAACTTGGTTCCCAAACTCTGGTGTAAGATCCGCCAAAAATGGAAAGTAAACCGCGTATCCCGATCTGATACTATACTAACTGGAACACCGTGCTGCCTTACTATCTGCTTCATGTACATTTTTGCTAGCTGCTCAGTAGTCTGTCCAACTCGGAAGGGAAGGAAATGAGCGACCTTCGTGAGTCGATCTACTATTACCCAGACTGCATTCTTGCCAGCCGGGGATCTAGGTAAACCGGTCACAAAATCCATCGTAATGTGCTCCCATTTTCATTCTGGGATAGGAAGCGGCTGTAGCAATCCTGCTGGTCTCTGCTGCTCGGCTTTCACCTGCTGACATACCAGACACTTGGATACAAATCTCGCTATCTCTCTTTTCATGCCATTCCACCAAAAGAACTGCCTGATATCTCGATACATCTTCGTTCCTCCTGGATGAATGGAGTAAATAGAACTATGAGCTTCGGACATAACTTCTTGCCGAAGGTCTCCACTCGGTACACAGAGTCTGTTTCCAAACCTGAGCGTACCATCTTCATGAATCACTAACTCCTTCCTACGGCCTGATTCACACTCCGACCGCAACTTCTGAATCTGTGGATCTCTTACTTGTGCTGCCCTTATCCTCTCTACTAAGGTTGACTGAATCTGCATACTGGTCATTCTTTCTATATCCCTTGGCAAAACTACTTCAATTCCCATACTCTGAAGGTCTTCTAGAATATGCTTCTGCGAGGTCAAGATAAAGGCACTGTCTCTCCTACTCAGTGCATCTACAACTATATTTGCCTTGCCTGGATGATACTGAAGATCAAAATCAAAATCCTTCAGCAGTTCTAACCATCTATTTTGCCTCATGTTCAAATCTTGCTGCGTGAATACGTATTTCAAATTCTTATGATCAGTATAGATCTCTACCCGATCCCCGTTTAAGTAATACCTCCACAACTTGAGTGAAAACACCACAGCTGCTAACTCCAAATCGTGAGTCGGGTAATTCTTCTCATGGTCTCGAAGCTGCCGAGACGCATATGCTATCACCTTTCTATGCTGCATCAATACACACCCAAGACCCTTCCCTGATGCGTCACAATATACTGTAAAGCCTCCCGCTCCTACTGGAAGCGTCAAGATAGGGGCTGAGATCAATCTCTTCTTCAATTCTTCAAATGATGCCTGACAGCTAGCTGACCAAACAAACTCTACGTCCTTGTGCGTCAAACGCGTTAAGGGCGCAGAGATCCTGGCAAAGTCCGCCACGAACCTTGTGTAGTAACCAGCTAATCCTAAGAAACTTTGCACTTCTACAACCGTTCTCGGGACCGGCCAATGCTCTACGGCCTCAATCTTCTTCGGATCCACTGACATTCCTGCTCCAGAAATTACATATC
Source organism: Iris pallida (assembly GCA_029216955.1). Classification (NCBI taxonomy): domain Eukaryota; kingdom Viridiplantae; phylum Streptophyta; class Magnoliopsida; order Asparagales; family Iridaceae; genus Iris; species Iris pallida. The sequence goes on along the minus strand of JANAVB010017999.1, from coordinate 10,736,899 downwards.
CCAGGAACGAAATATGGTCTAACCAGAATTCACACTTGTCGAGCTTTGTATAAAGTTGATGCTCCCTCAATGTCTACAAGACAGTCCTAAGATGTTTCTCATGCTCCTCTTCACTGCTAGAATAGACAAGGATATCATCTATGAACACCACCACAAATTTATCCAAATACGGCAGAAAGATGCGGTTCATTAAATCCATGAATACTGCGGAGGCGTTGGTTAGTCCAAAGGGCATTACTAAAAACTCATAATGCCCATATCTAGATCTGAATGCTGTCTTCGGTATGTCTTGCTCCCGGACTCTTACTTGATAGTATCCCGACCGAAGATCGATCTTGGAAAAGACGCTGGCCTTGCTCAACTGGTCAAACAGATCATCAATCCTTGGTAGTGGGTACTTATTCTTCACTGTTACTGCATTCAGCTTGCGGTAGTCGATGCACATCCTCGTCGACCCATCCTTCTAGGGAACTAGAATCACTGGCGCAGCCCAGGATAATTTACTGTCTCGGATGAATCCCTTAGACTTCAACTCTTCTTTATGTTGATACAACTTATCCTGTTCTGACAGCGACATTCTGTAAACTTTGTCTGCAATAGGCCTCGATCCAGGGTTCAACTCAATGCTAAATTCTACCTCTCTGACTGGGGGTATCCCTTGGAGCTCATCAGGGAAGACGTCGAGAAAATCTTCGACCACTCTCGGAATCTGTCCTGGCTCTGACACTGCTGCTGAGAGGACGCCTCCGGCCTGATTCTTCAAGGTTCGAGTAAAGATGAACTGCTCCATCCCAAGAACGCTGAATATGACCCTACCTCCTCTACAATCAATTGTCGCATGACTGTCTCTCAACCAGTCCATGCCAAGAACAACATCAAAATTCTCCATAGGGAATTCAATCAATGATACGGGCAGTAAATGCCCACACACCTCTACCGGACATAAAAAGCGCACTCTGCTCACTTCTACGAGACCATTGCCGGTGAGTATATCTATCCTCTCCGGCAATGCCTCAAACACTAGTCCAATCCGTGTAGCATATTGTGCAGAGATGAATGAATGAGTAGCGCCTGAATCAAATAATGCTACAGCGGGAAATGAGGTGACGAGAATTTTACCTGCCACCACGTTACTAGACGCTAGAGCCTCTTCCAAAGATAATGTGAGAGCCTGGCCCTGGCCCCGCGGAGCCCCTTGTTGCGGCCTTTCTCGACCATGTTGTTGCTGCCTCTGAGGGCCTTCGGCTTCCTGTGCTTGGCGGAACATCTGAGCCTGCGTTGGTAGACGCTGGGCTAGGGGCTTCACTGCTAATACTGGCCCTCCACTCGGGGTTGCCACCGGAGCTGGCAACGCTGGAAACTGCTGAGCTGGCCCTCCTGGCCTCTGCATCACAGGACAAGTGGAGATACGGTGGTCTGAACTACCACACCTCAAGCATAAGCCATTCGCTGACCGGCACACCTCCCTCGTGTGCCCTGCCTTCCCACAGAATGTACCGCCCTGGGTGCTCCCTGACGCTGCTGTTGGTTTCTCGGCTGCTGATGCCGAACTGGTGCTGTATTAGTTGACACGGTCGTCCTTCGCGGCGCTCCTACATCATGAATACGTACACCGGGTGCTGGTGCCGATGTTCGCTGCATCACTCCTCCTCCAACCTGGGAATAAGATCTCTTCTGACCTCCTGTCCTCGATGCCAACCTCTGCTGGGTAAGCTCGTGCCTCCGAGCGGCCGCCAAAACAGCGTCAAACGTCTGGTAGTCGTGTCCCTCCACAAGCTGTAATAGTTCCAAATGAAGACCCTGCTGGAACCTCATAGCTTTCTCTGGCTCCGTTGCCACCATTGCTGGTGCGAAACGGCACAATCTGTAGAACTCTGCTGCATACCCATCTACGGTCTTGCCTGCTTGCTTGAGACTAATAAACTTCTGCTGGAGCTCATATCGAGCTACTATGCCAAAATACTTGGCCTTAAATCTTTCACTAAAGGTGGTCCAACGAACAGGGCATCTTATACCAACTTCTTCTGATGCCCACCAGTTGCGGGCAAGATCCTGAAGTACTAATTTGACCTGATCAACCTTCTCATCATCTGGAACCTTGGCTACCACAAGAATGGCTTCAATGTCTTGAATCCATGCATCCGCAGTGATGGCATCCTCCGTGCCATCAAAATACCTCGGGTTCAAGCGACGGAACCTTCCTGATGCTCCCGAGTCAACCCCGGCACTCCTCTCAAGAGCTAACTGAATCCCTTGGTTCAGTAACACGTTCTGCTCCTGCTGCTGAGTCTGTTGCTGTTGGTGAGTGACAAGAATCCCCCGGATGACCTCCAGGAGTGCTACGGCATCTGGGACTGCCGTTGCTGCTGGTGCTGCAGGAGTTTCAATAACCTGCGGCTGTACTGCCTCTGGTTCCATTTCTGCTCGTGTTCGCCCTGGGGAAGTTTCTCTCCCCTGCTGGTGCCCAGTCGAGCCATGCTCTCGCTGCTCTTCCTCTTGGGCCTCACCCGCTACTGAGAATGAAGTACCCCTATAGATAAAGATATAAGATTATCAAGTCCGAACGAGGAAGATTTCGAAGATGCAAGTCAGGTTAGAGATCAAGGCAAGGACAGAGAATTCGAAACAGAATTTCAAGGGAACAAGTTTTGATTGAGACACCTAATAATTCGTAATACCCCACAAGTCTGAAAAACACACCTGCATGGGCCACCACTAAAACCTTGTCACACCCCAGTACCGAAATACGGAGACGGACTAGGCCAGCTACTCCATATGAGGTACGTAACGTCATACGGCGATCGTGGCTGTCGAGAGACTAGGGGGTATATGCTACAATCAAGTCTCCTATGGTCCCACAGAGTTCTATGTCTCAATCAATCAAATCACATCAGCAAATAAATGAATATTAAAAATAAAGCAGTAAGGCATCCCCGACGCTTCATCAAAATGATCATGAGAGACTAGCTTTATAATTTAGCTATCTCAGAGAGTCAGGAGTACAAAATTATACACAGCTGCAGTCTGTTTAATTACAATTATATACTGACACAAAATATCAAGTAATCCGGCTAACAGGTGCCGGTGGCTAAATGCCGCACAAAATATAAGCAGGAGTGGTGGAGAAGAAACCCACTCGAGTCCCCGAACCGCCATGCTCCTAGTATGCACCATGGATGTCAGGGAGGAAGATCGTATCCTCTGGCTCTGCTACGAGATCTGGCCAAACAAAACCAGCGGGGTCAGCCCCGAATAGCAAGTACCGCCAAAGGGGCACAAGAGTTAAGATTAAAAACCCAGTTAATGGAATGATTGATAATAGTAATACTTATGCTATTATTATAGGGTAGCACAACATCCTCGAACCCATATGGCACCCTTACAACCAAACAAGGACAAAAGGTGCCGCATGGAGTCGGGACGTGTCGTACTCTATAACTTTCGCATAAGTTAAAAGGTATAAACAATAAAATCTCATGATCGTGACTTCGGTCGATAGCCTATCGCAGCACAATAACCAACCCAACAATCAAACAAGAACATGGGTTGGATCATGTACCATGATAGACCATGTTCCTCAGTCATTCACAGAAGTAGCACTTCACAACCAGAATAAGTCTTCCGTTCATAACTTCGGTCCACAGCCTGTCATAGTACGATAACAAACCCAACAATCAAACAAGAACATGGGTTAGATCACGTACCATGACAGTCCACTTTCCTCAGTTATTCACGAAAGGTAATAAGATACACGCAAGTCATTTTCGCGGCCAATCAAGTCTACGAGTTTCTAGTGAGACGAGGTTATCCTCGCATCATATTATTTCAAAATCCTCAGATCATATCTTTCCAGCAAGGCTAGCCAACCCAGGGGTTCGCGTAGACAGGTGTCATTGAGCACAGGTGAATTAATCGGATACAGTCATCCACTCGTTGCGGATGACACAGTATCCGTGGAGACCAGCCGGCGCGTCAAGACAATATCTCAAGGTGGCTGGTGTAACACAATCTCGGGATTCTGCCCTCCCTATGCATCTAGTATATTTAGTTGCCTAGTTTAACCCTAGGTGAAATCTTGGACTCACATGCTGTGGCCTGCATGATTATCCTCCTAAATGTCGTACTCAAGTACGAGTACCCCAAAAAAGGATCCATGTCAATCAGTATGTCAACATGTTCTACCTTCCTTGGTGTAATGCATCATTGCAAATATGCCACGTAGAGTTACGAGTCATTTGTCGAGCATGAACGAGAACTGGGACATTCAGGTACAAGTATCAGGTAGGAACACTTTGTTCACCGGGGCACATTAGTGCTCATATCATGCTCAGGACAAAAGGCGTAAGGATATATAGCATACACAAACATTTACATATATATATAATATATATATACATATAAAAATATATAGTATAGGGGAGTCCAGGTCAGAGCGCGCTCAAGTCAGGCTACGCTCAGGTTAGCCTACGCTCAGGTCAGCCTACGCTCAGGTCAGCCTACGCTCAGGTCGGCGTACGCTCAGGTCAGCCTACGCTCAGGTCAGCGTATGGAAGACATACGCTCCCAAAAGGTAGCGTATGGACTCCATACGACTCCTTGTCACACAAGTGAGCGTATGCAAGACATACGCTCCCAAAAGGCAGCGTATGGACTCCATACGACTCCTTGTCACACAAGTGAGCGTTTGCAAGACATACGCTCCCAAAAGGTAGCGTATGGACTCCATACGACTCCTTGTCACACAAGTGAGGGTATGCAAGACATACGCTCCCAAAAGATAGCGTATGGGGTCGACCGTGCTGCGCTAAAGAGCGCACGCAGCTCAGTGGCACAAGCTAAAAAGCTCGTGCACTGCTCACTGTCTTCTCCAAACAGCAAGAACTCCATAGGTTGAACCTAAAGCTTCAAAAGTCCATAACTTGGTCAAATTAAGTCCAAATCCAACTTTTCAAAGGTCAAAATTGGGTAGAATAAAATTCTCTACCACATGGAACCATCAAAACTGGAAAATAATGAAGTTTGCTAGATCAAAACCAAGAAGATCCAAAAATGGTTAAAACCTAGATCTACAAAAATTAAAGCTTCAAAATGGAAAACTTCAAGTTCTAAACTAGTATAGAATAAGGAGAAGAACATATTTTGACAAATAATTTTGTAATAAAACATTAACAACATTTATGGATCCATCTCTTGAGCAAGTTGGTACTTGCCTTGGTTGGTGGAGGAAAGTAAATGAGAGGAAATAAATGGGAGGAGAGAGAGAGATGAGTTATTATATAGAATCTTGAACCCATATGTTCATGATGAACCAAAGGGTTCATGATGAACCATTGGTGAACCAAGAATTGGTTACCCAAATGAGCCAAAACTTGTAGGCCCAAATGCAGAAAATAAATTACGAAATAATATTTTGTCGAATATTTTTGGGAAATGCATAAAAAAGTACAGCATATAAATATCGTATAAATACAAAGTAAATACAATTTATCAGTTTACGTATTAAAATATGTATTCCAGGATCGGGGAGTGACATCTCTACCCTTCTTAGAAAAATTCCGTCCTCGGAATTCCAGCCAAGACAGGATAGTGAAATCAAGGCAAGCAAGGCACAATCATATACAAGTTAACTATCATAGCAGTTATTATCATACATCACAAAGTGCAAAAAACAAGTAGGTGCAGATAAGCATGGAATCGTGTCAATAAGGCGTAAAAATATACCTCATTAGTCAAACAAATGCGGATACCGAGATCTGATCTCGTCCTCGCGCTCCCAGGTTGACTCTCCCGAAGAGTGATGGTTCCAAGAAACACGGACAAGGCTTATCGTCCGATTCTTGAGTACCTTCTCTCGCCGGTCCAAAATAGACACGGGTTGTTCCTCGTAAGTTAGGTCGGTACCAACGACTAACATAGAATGATCGAGGACATGACTCGGATCCGGGACATACCCACGTAATTGGGATACATGATACACATCATGTATGCCAGTTAACGAAGGCGGAAGGGCAAGTCGATAAGCCACATCGCCTACCCGAGCGAGAATCTTAAAAGGACCAACGTATCTTGGACTAAGCTATCCTCGGGTTCCAAATCTGATGATACCCCGAGTAGGCAAAATCCGCAGAAACACTTGGTCGCCAACTCCGAACTCTAGAGGCCTACGATGCTGATCTGCCCAATAACGATGCCGGTCCTTTGCAACTCGAAGGCGCTCTCTGACCAACTTAACTATCTCCACAGTCTGCGTGATCAGCTCTGGCCCCAACAACTTCCGTTCTCCGACGTCGTCCCATGCCAAAGGGGACCTACACTTCCTTTCGTACATTGCTTCAAACGGGGCCATCTGAATGCTAGCCTGATAGCTGTTGTTATAGGAGAACTCCACTAGATGAAGGTGATCCTCCCAAGATCCGCCAAAATCTAAGGTACACGCCCGTAGCATATCTTCTAATGTCTGAATGGTTCTTTCTGATTGCCCGTCAGTTTGTGGATGATAAGCAGTACTGAATCTTAACTTGGTTCCCAAACTCTGGTGTAAGCTCCGCCAAAAATGGAAAGTAAACCGCGTATCCCGATCTGATACTATACTAATTGGAACACCGTGCTGCCTTACTATCTGCTTCATGTACATTTCTGCTAGCTGCTCAGTAGTCTGTCCAATTCGGAAGGGAAGGAAATGAGCGACTTTCGTGAGTCGATCTACTATTACCCAGACTGCATTCTTGCCAGCCGGGGATCTAGGTAAACCAGTCACAAAATCCATCGTAATGTGCTCCCATTTCCATTCTGGGATAGGAAGCGGCTGTAGCAATCCTGCTGGTCTCTGCTGCTCAGCTTTCACCTGCTGACATACCAGACACTTGGATACAAATCTCGCTATCTCTCTTTTCATACCATTCCACCAAAAGAACTGCCTGATATCTCGATACATCTTCGTTCCTCCTGGATGAATGGAGTAAATAGAACTATGAGCTTCCGACATAACTTCTTGCCGAAGGTCTCCACTCGGTACACAGAGTCTGTTTCCAAACCTGAGCGTCCCATCTTCATGAATCACTAACTCCTTCCTACGGCCTGATTCACACTCCGACCGCAACTTCTGAATCTGTGGATCTCCTGCTTGTGCTGCCCTTATCCTCTCTACTAAGGTTGACTGAATCTGCATACTGGTCATTCTTCCTATATCCCTTGGCAAAACTACTTCAATTCCCATACTCTGAAGGTCTTCTAGAATATGCTTCTGCGAGGTCAAGATAAAGGCACTGTCTCTCCTACTCAGTGCATCTGCAACTATATTCGCCTTGCCTGGATGATACTGAAGATCTAAATCAAAATCCTTCAGCAGTTCTAACCATCTTCTTTGCCTCATGTTCAAATCTCGCTGCGTGAATACGTATTTCAAATTCTTATGATCAGTATAGATCTCTACCCGATCCCCGTATAAGTAATGCCTCCACAACTTGAGTGAAAATACCACAGCTGCTAACTCCAAATCGTGAGTTGGGTAATTCTTCTCATGGTCTCGAAGCTGCCGAGACGCATATGCTATCACCTTTCTATGCTGCATCAATACACACCCAAGACCCTTTCCTGATGCATCACAATATACTGCAAAGCCTTCCGCTCCTACTGGAAGCGTCAAGATCGGGGCTGAGATCAATCTCTTCTTTAATTCTTCAAATGATGCCTGACAGCTAGCTGACCAAACAAACTCTACGTCCTTGTGCGTCAAACGCGTTAAGGGCGCAGAGATCCTGGTAAAGTCCGCCACGAACCTTCTGTAGTAACCAGCTAATCCTAAGAAACTTTGCACTTCCACAACCGTTCTTGGGACCGGCCAATGCTCTACGACCTCAATCTTCTTCGGATCCACTGACACTCCTGCTCCAGAAATTACATATCCCAGGAACGAAATATGGTCTAACCAAAATTCACACTTGTCGAGCTTTGCATAAAGTTGATGCTCCCTCAATGTCTGCAAGACAGTCCTAAGATATTTCTCATGCTCCTCTTCACTTCTGGAATAGACAAGAATATCATCTATGAACACCCCCACAAATTTATCCAAATACGGCAGAAAGATACGGTTCATTAAATCCATAAATACTGCGGGGGCGTTGGTTAGTCCAAAGGGCATTACTAAAAACTCATAATGCCCATATCTATATCTGAATGCTGTCTTCGGTATGTCTTGCTCCCGGACTCTTACTTGATAGTATCCCGACCGAAGATCGATCTTGGAAAAGACGCTGGCCTTGCTCAACTGGTCAAACAGATCATCAATCCTTGGTAGTGGGTACTTATTCTTCACTGTTACTGTATTCAGCTTGCGATAGTCGATGCACATCCTCGTCGACCCATCCTTCTTGGGAACTAGAATCACTGGCGCGGCCCAGGGCGATTTACTGTCTCGGATTAATCCCTTAGACTTCAACTCTTCCTCATGTTGATACAACTTATCCTATTCTGACGGCGACATTCTGTAAACTCTATCTGCAATAGGCCTCGATCCAGGGTTCAACTCAATGCTAAATTCTACCTCTCTGACTGGGGGTATCCCTTAGAGCTCATCAGGGAAGACGTCGAGAAAATCTTCGACCACTCTCGGAATCTGTCCTGGCTCTGACACTGCTGCTGAGAGGACGCCTCCGGCCTGATTCTTCAAGGTTCGAGTAAAGATGAACTGTTCCATCCCAGGAACGCTGAATATGACCCTACCTCCTCTACAATCAATTATCGCATGACTGTCTCTCAACCAGTCCATGCCAAGAACAACATCAAAATTCTCCATAGGGAATTCAATCAATGATGCGGGCAGTAAATGCCCACACACCTCTACCGGACATGAAAAGCGCACTCTGCTCACTTCTACGAGCCCATTGCCGATGAGTATATCCATCCTCTCCGGCAATGCCTCAAACACTAGTCCAATTCGTGTAGCATATTGTGCAGAGATGAATGAATGAGTAGCGCCTGAATCAAATAATGCTACAGCGGGAAATGAGGTGACGAGAATTTTACCTGCCACCACGTCACTAGACGCTAGAGCCTCTTCCAAAGATAATGTGAGAGCCTGGCCCTGGCCCCGTGGAGCCCCTTGTTGCGGCCTTCCTCGACCATGTTGTTGCTGCCTCTGAGGGCCTTCGGCTTCCTGTGCTTGGCGGAACATCTGAGCCTGCGTTGGTAGACGCTGGGCTAAGGGCTTCACTGCTAATACTGGCCCTCCACTCGGGGTTGCCACCGGAGCTGGCAACGCTGGAAACTGCTGAGCTGGCCCTCCTGGCCTCTACATCACAGGACAAGTGGAGATACGGTGGTCTGAACTACCACACCTCAAGCATAAGCCATTTGCTGACCGGCACACCTCCCTCGTGTGCCCTGCCTTCCTGCAGAATGTACAGCCCTGGGGTGCTCCCTGACGCTGCTGTTGGTTTCTCGGCTGCTGATGCCGAACTGGCGCTGTATTAGTTAACACGGCCGTCCTTCGCGACGCTCCTGCATCATGAATACGTACACCGGGTGCTGGTGCCGATGTTCGCTGCATCACTCCTCCTCCAACCTGGGAATGAGATCTCTTCTGACCTCCTGTCTTCGATGCCAACCTCTGCTGGGTAAGCTCGTGCCTCCGAGCGGCCGTCAAAACAGCGTCAAACGTCTGGTAGTCGTGTCCCTCCACAAGCTGTAATAGTTCCAAATGAAGTCCCTGCTGGAACCTCATAGCTTTCTCTGGCTCCGTTGCCACCATTGCTGGTGCGAAATGGCACAATCTGCAGAACTCTGCTGCATACCCATCTACGGTCTTGCCTGCTTGCCTGAGACTAATAAACTTCTGCTGGAGCTCATATCGAGCTACTATGCCAAAATACTTGGCCTTGAATCTTTCACTAAAGGTGGTCCAACGAACAGGGCGTCTTATTCCAACTTCTTCTGATGCCCACCAGTCGCGGGCAAGATCCTGAAGTACTAATTTGACCTGATCAACCTTCTCATCATCTGTAACCTTGGCTGCCACAAGAATGGCTTCAATGTCTTGAATCCATGCATCCGCAGTGATGGCATCCTCCGTGCCATCAAAATACCTCAGGTTCAAGCGACGGAACCTTCCTAATGCTCCTGAGTCAACTCCGGCACTCCTCTCAAGAGCTAACTGAATCCCTTGGTTCAGTAACACGTTCTGCTCTTGCTGCTGAGTCTGTTGCTGTTTGTGAGTGACAAGAATCCCCCGGATGACCTCCAGGAGTGCTACGGCATCTGGAACTGCCGTTGCTGCTGGTGCTGCAAGAGTTTCAATAACCTGCGGCTGTACTGCCTCTGGTTCCATTTCTGCTCGTGTCCGTCCTAGGGAAGGTTCTCTCCCATGTTGGTGCCCAGTCGAGCCATGCTCTCACTGCTCTTCCTCTTGGGCCTCACCCGCTACTGAGAATGAAGCACCCCTATAGAGAAAGATATAAGATTATCAAGTCCGAACGAGGAAGATTTCGAGGATACAAGTCAGGTTAGAGATCAAGGCAAGGACAGAGAATTCGAAACAGAATTTCAAGGGGAACAAGTTTTGATTAAGACTCCTAATAATTTGCAATTCCCCACAAGTCTGAAAAACAGACCTGCATGGGCCACCACTAAAACCTTGTCACGCCCCAGTACCGAAATACGGAGACGGACTAGGCCAGCTACTCCATATGAGGTACGTAACGTCATACGGCGATCGTGGCTGTCGAAAGACTAGGGGTACATGCTACAATCAAGTATCCTATGGTCCCACAGAGTTCTATATCTCAATCAATCAAATCACATCAGCAAATAAATGAACATTAAAGATAAAGTAGTAAGGCGTCCCCGACGCTTTATCAAAATGATCATGAGAGACTAGCTTTATAATTTAGCTATCTCAGAGAGTCAGGAGTACAAAATTATACACAGCTGCAGTCTGTTTAATTACAATTATGTACTGACACAAAATATCAAGTAATCCGGCTAACAGGTGCCGGTGGCTAAATGTCGCACAAAATATAAGCAGGAGTGGTGGAGAAGAAACCCACTCGAGTCCCCGAACCGCCATGCTCCTAGTATGCACCATGGATGTCAGGGAGGAAGATCGTGTCCTCTGGCTCTGCTACGAGATCTGGCCAAACAAAACCAGCGGGGTCAGCCCCGAATAGCAAGTACCGCCAAAGGGGCACAAGAGTTAAGATTAAAAACCCAGTTAATGGAATGATTGATAATAGTAATACTTATGCTATTATTATAGGGTAGCGCAACATCCTCGAACCTATATGGCACCCTTACAACCAAACAAGGACAAAAGGTGCCGCATGGAGTCGGGACGTGTCGTACTCTATAACTTTCGCATAAGTTAAAAGGTATAAACAATAAAATCTCCTGATCGTGACTTCGGTCGATAGCCTATCGCAGCACAATAACCAACCCAACAATCAAACAAGAACATGGGTTGGATCATGTACCATGATAGACCATGTTCCTCAGTCATTCACAGAAGTAGCACTTCACAACCAGAATAAGTCTTTCGTTCATAACTTCGGTCCACAGCCTGTCATAGTACGATAACAAACCCAACAATCAAACAAGAACATGGATTGGATCACGTACCATGACAGTCCGCTTCCCTCAGTTATTCACGGAAGGTAATAAGATACACGCAAGTCATTTTTGCGGCCAATCAAATCTACGAGTTTCTATTGGGACGAGGTTATCCTCGCATCATGTTATTTCAAAATCCTCAGATCATATCTTTCCAGCAAGGCTAGCCAACCCAGGGGTTCGCGTAGACAGGTGTCATTGAGCACAGGTCCCTCGTAAGGCCACCTTGCCAAGACATATAATATATAGCAGGAATTAATCGGATGCAGTCATCCACTCGTTGTGGATGACACAGTATCCGTGGAGACCAACCGGCGCGTCAAGACAATATCTCAAGACGGCTGGTGTAACACGATCTCAGAATTCTGTGCTCCCCATGCATCTAGTATATTTAGTTGTCTTGTTTAACCCTAGGTGAAATCTTGGACTCACATGCTGTGGCCTGCATGATTATCCTCCTAAATGTCGTACTCAAGTACGAGTACCCCAAAAGAGGATCCATGTCAATCAGTATGTCAACATGTTCTACCCTCCTTGGTGTAATGCATCATTACAAATATGCCACGTGGAGTTACGAGTCATTTATCGAGCATGAACGAGAACTGGGACATTCAGGTACAAGTATCAGGTAGGAACACTTTGTTCACCGGGGCACATTAGTGCTCATATCATGCTCAGGACAAAAGGCGTAAGGATATATAGCATACACAAACATTTACATATATATATACAATATAATATATACATATAAAAATATATGGTATAGGGGAGTCCAGGCCAGAGCTCGCTCAAGTCAGGCTACGCTCAGGTTAGCCTACGCTCAGGTCAGCCTACGCTCAGGTCAGCCTACGCTCAGGTCGGCGTACGCTCAGGTCAGCCTACGCTCAGGTCAGCGTATGGAAGACATACGCTCCCAAAAGGTAGCGTATGGACTCCATACAACTCCTTGTCACACAAGTGAGCGTATACAAGACATACGCTCCCAAAAGGCAGCGTATGGACTCCATACGACTCCTTGTCACACAAGTGAGCGTATGCAAGACATACGCTCCCAAAACGTAGCGTATGGACTCCATACGACTCCTTGTCACACAAGTGAGCGTATACAAGACATACGCTCCCAAAAGGTAGCGTATGGGGTCGACCGTGCTGCGCTAAAGAGCACGCGCAGCTCAGTGTCACAAGCTAAAAAGCTCGTGCACTGCTCACTGTCTTCTCCAAACAGCAAGAACTCCAAAGGTTGAACCCAAAGCTTCAAAAGTCCATAACTTGGTCAAATTAAGTCCAAATCCAACTTTTTAAAGGTCAAAATTTGGTAGAATAAAATTCTCTACCACATGGAACCATCAAAACTGGAAAATAATGAAGTTTGCTAGATCAAAACTAAGAAGATCCGAAAATGGTTAAAACCTAGATCTACAAAAATTAAATCTTCAAAATGGAAAACTTCAAGTTCTAAACTAGTATAGAATAAGGAGAAGAACATATTTTGACAAATAATTTTGTAAGAAAACATCAACAACATTTATGGATCCATCTCTTGAGCAAGTTGGTACTTGCCTTGGTTGGTGGAGGAAAGTAAATGAGAGGAAATAAATGAGAGGAGAGAGAGATGAGTTATTATATAGAATCTTAAACCCATATGTTCATGATGAACCAAAGGGTTCATGATGAACCATTGGTGAACCAAGAATTGGTTACCCAAATGAGCCAAAACTTATAGGCCCAAATGCAGAAAATAAATTACGAAATAATATTTTGTCGAATATTTTTAGGAAATGCATGAAGAAATACAGCATATAAATATCGTATAAATACAAAGTAAATACAATTTATCACTTAACGTATTAAAATACGTATTCCAGGATCGGGGAGTGACAACCCCTGAAAGTTCAGACGAAGAATGTGACTGGCACTCACACTCAACCGGATCACCCACTTCCGATTCAGATGTCTGCATCGGGGACATGCTCAGGCAAGTCTGGTCCGTCAATATGGTATTTGCCGACGCCTACGAAGAAGATAAAGACATTCCCGAACTTCGGGAGTTAGAGCCGTAGGCACAACAACTAGATGCGCAGTGGGAGAAGCGGTTCGAACAAAAAGAGCCTCCCACCGAGGATGAGGTTGTACAAGTCGATCTCGGTGATGAGTCCCCTCCAAAGCCCATCTTTGTCAGCAAAAATCTGACAGACGAGGAGCGAGAATCGCTACTACAACTCGTCAGAGAATACATCGACGTGTTCGCCTGGAGCTACACAGATATGCCAGGACTAAATCCCGAGATTGTACTTCACCAACTCAACATCCGTTCGGATGCAAAACCGGTCGAGCAACAGCAACGATGGTTTTGCCCCGACGTCATAAACGCCATTGAAGCTGAGGTCAACAAACTGATAGCCAGCGGCTTCATCCATGAGGAACAGCATCCTGACTGGGTCGCCAACATAGTACCGATCCTCAAAAAAAGTGAAAAGATTTGAATCTGTATCGACTTTCACAATCTGAATGAGGCATGTCCTAAGGATGAGTTCCCTCTCCCTATCACAGACATCATGATCGACAACACCTGCGGCTTCGAGCGTATGTCATTCATGGATGGTTTCTCGGGGTACAACCAAATCAAGATGTTCCCTGATGACGAAAAGCATACATCATTCCGAACACCAATGGGCACATACTGCTACACAGTCATGCCTTTCAGTTTAAAGAATGCTGGCGCCACCTATCAAAGAGCTATGAGCATCATCTTTAGAGACCACCTGCGCAAGACAGTGGAATGCTACGTCAACGACATCGTCGTCAAAAGCCACTCTAAGGAAGATCATCTGCATAATCTGAGGACAGTGTTCGACCTGATGTGAGCACACAATTTGAAAATGAATCCTATAAAATCCTTCTTGGACGTATCCAGCAGAAAGTTCTTGGGTTTTATCATCACCTTCCAGGGTATCCACGTAGACCCTGAGAAGACGAAGGCAATCATGGAGATGGGTCTCCCGAGAAATCTTCGTGAACTCCGAGGCCTTTAAGGGAGGCTAGCCTACATCAGGAGGTTTATCTCTATCCTCTCCGGACGAGGTCAACCATTCACCCACCTTATGAAGAAAGACATTTCATTCGTATGGGATAAAGAATGCCAGCGTGCCTTCGACAGCATCAAAGAATACCTGACGAACCCTCCAGTCCTGGTAGCCCTGATTGCTGGAAGACCATTCTTGCTCTATGTATGAGCTAGGGAGCATTCTTTCGGTGCTCTACTAGCACAAAATAATGATGCAGGCCATGAGCAAGCTATCTATTACCTCAGCCGAATAATGATGGGGCCGGAGCATCGATACACTGCCGTAGAGAAAGAGTGCCTTGCTCTGGTTTTCGCCATTCAGAAGACGCGACACTATGTCACGAGACAAACTATCCATGTTATATCAAGAGTCAACCCCCTCAGGGTCCTCATGACTAAGCCGGGCGCACTCAGCTTTCGCCTCGCCACCTGGGCGATATTACTGTCTTCCTACCACACGATCTTCGTCCCGCAGAAGGATGTTAAAGGTCAAGCTCTGGCAGACTTTTTAGCGGCTCATCCAGGTTCGGAGTCAACCAAAATAGACGAAGAGATTCCAGACGAGGTCGCTAATTTAAATATGGCCTCCTATGGTACCATATGGCGAATGTTCTTCGACGGCGCTTCTAGAACTGGGCCCAAGGGCAACATCATTGCTGGAGTCGGAATAGTGCTAATTTCTTCCACCGGGTTGGTGATCAATCGAGCTTATTCTCTCACGGAGCCCTGTTCAAACAACGTGGCCGAGTATAATACTTTGGTCATTGGCCTTCGACTTGCAAAAGAGCTGGGGGTAGAGTACCTTGAAGTATACGACGATTCGCAGCTAATCGTCTATCAGATCCGAGGTTCATACGAAGTTTGTCATGAAGATATGATCCCCTATCACCAAATAGCAGTTGACATCATCTCGTCCCTGGAGGGGTTCTTCATAGAGCACGTTCCCAGGCTCCAGAATATTGAAGCCAATGCCCTAGCAGGCCTTGCCGCTTCCTTAGTAGTTCCGAATCATGCTCATCATCTGGTTGACATTATAGGCCGTGAGTTGGTCTGTCCCAGGAATAATGTTCAATGTGTTGAGAGTTACTCCACGCGGACAGTTGATGAAGCACCAGACTAGAGACAACCATTCATCGATTTCGTAGTCTACGACATCCTGCCAGAGAATCCGAAGGAAGCCACTTCTATCAGAAGACGTTCCCTCAAATTCTTCTACGATACAAAGACAAAAATGCTATATCGGCGATCATACGATGGATTACTGCTTCGATGTCTGTCGAATATAGAAGCCAAAGAAGCCGTACATGAAGCCCATGATGGCATCTTTGGGGCCCATCAGCCTGGTCCAAAATTACAAGATCGCCTTCGCCGAATGGGTTACTACTGGCCCATAATGGTTGCAGACGCAATAGACTATGTACGAAAATACAAAGCCTGTCAAGTCCATACAGATTTCATCCACCAGCCCTCCGAGTTTTTACATCCGACGGTGGCATCCTGGCCCTTTGAAGCATGGGGAATGGACATCATTGGTCCGATCACTCCACATTCGTCCAGAGGACATCGTTTCATACTCGTAATCACAGATTACTTCTCCAAATAGACGGAGGCTGTTCCACTTGCAGAAGTAAAGACTTCAAATGTGATCAGCTTCCTCAAGCATCACGTCGTTTATCGCTTTGGACTACCCTAAAGGATCATCCATGATAATGGTCCGCAGTTCGCAAGCCACACCTTCTATCGGTTTTGTGACAAACACCGAATCCAAAATATTGCTTAAACACCATATAACCCAGCGGCTAATGGTCTGGCTGAAGCATTCAACAAAACAATCATCAAGCTTCTCAAAAAGTTCGTATCATCAAACAAACGCGACTGGAATAAAAAGCTCGGCGAATGCTTGTGGGCATACCGCACTACTGTACGGACGGCCACTGGGAACACGCCATTCTTTCTGGTATATGGAAGTGAGGCAGTTCTTCTACTAGAGACTCAAATCCCCTCGCTCTACGTCGCCCTCACCTATCGGTTGACAACAGATGATAATCACTATCGTCGACTGCAAGAGTTAGAGGCCTTGGATGAGAAGCGCCTATTAGCTCAACAACGAATCGAGCTGTACCAGGCACGCACCTTCGGAGCCTTCAACAAAAAGGTTAAAATTAGAACATTCCAAGTGGGCGACCTCGTTCTGGCGGTTCGGAGGCCGATGGTAATGACTCACAAAATCGCCGACAAGTTTCAGCCAAAGTAGGAAGGCCCGTTCATCATCGATGCTGTATTCTCCAATGGAGCTTACCGCCTCGCAAAACAAAATAGAGACTTGCTCAAGTTGTCCATCAATGGAAAGTTCCTAAAGAAGTATTATGTCTGAAATGACATCTACTAGGGTGATGAGTTATGTACCCACTGGTACCGCTGAACTCACATCCCGCCTACAAATCTACAACAGCAATGAGTTACGTACCCCCTGGTACCGCTGACCTCACATCTCGAAAATAAATCTTCTGAAGCAATGAGTTACGTAGCCCCTGGTACCGTTGAACTCACATCCCGACTACGAGTCTTCAGAATGACGAGTCATATACCCGTTCGTACCACTGAACTCGCATGCTGACTCCAAATCCCTTAGATTGTCAAGTTATGTACCTGCAGGTACTGCTGAACTTATACTCTGATCACTACAGATAAATCTATACCGCGTCTTTCAGGTAGTAAGTCATGTATAATTATACCTCTGAACTTTTTTCCCGAAAAGAGCTCCACCCTTATGATCCAATACTCACACTTTTAGTGCACAAAAAGGGTAACAGATCCACAGATTTTTCGAAACAACCACGTCGATGCTACCTCTGAGTTATTTCCCTTCCATCAAAAACAAACTACCCCTCACATAGAACCTCCATGTCCTCATTACCTCTGAGTTGTTCTATATTCCTTTCATGGAGCCCACTCCTGCCATGTCCTTATTACCTCTCAGTGGGAAGGCTCCATCGAAGAAACCCTCATATTTACCATGTCCTCATCACCTCTGAGTAAATATGTTGGTTCTCTCCCAACTTATTAACTGTATCCAGAACCAGGGTACGCCAAGGATAATAGATCCACAAAAAGTCTCTCATTGGGGCAACTACGACAAGCAAAGAATAGAGCGAATGTATTCCGGTCATTCGAAATCGGTTACATTCACATGACTACATCTCACGAGCAAGCCAGAAAAGTTCTCTATCATTTCATTTAGACAAAAAGGAAGAAGATTACATGGATGTCCAAAAGAAGCAAAAGACAGACAGAAATATCAAGACAAAAGACGGATATTTATGGGAGCCCCCGAATCCTAGTTGCGGGGGGGCATATACCAATCCCTCAACCATTTCGCATATGAAGGATCTACCTGAGCAAAATTCTCGTCCGGAGTAGAAAGGTCAGAACTCCCAGTACTACCGACGTCAGACTGAGGCTCCTCCTTTACAGCAATGGGCGCCAGCTCTCCTTTCTGTTCCTCTATCTTTGGTATCACCTCCTCCTTAACAAACGATTACTCTTGTTTGAGAGGAGGCATCAGCTCTTCCTTCACAATGATCTTAGCCTTCGGCAGGGATGCTGCAAAAATCAAAAAGAAAAAAAAAAGTTAGATGGTCACAGCCTTATGCGGCACAGTCCAAAACGGGGCTTATGCGGTCTTGTTTGAAAAGGCTTCATGCGGTTCGATTCAGAAAGTCCTTATGCGATTCAGTTCATGAAATTCTTATGCAACCCTCATGCGGCTCGGGCATAGGATATACCCCCATATGGCTCGGGAGGCACGCGCAGCATAGTATGCAAAGACGAAGAAGGCACGCGCATAAATCTGCGACATAGCCCTAGTTCTGAGTTCATCCTTACCAGCAATGGTAGGGTGGACGTTGGAGTGCAATTCAGGCACGGTGGCCGACGAGGAAGCGGATTTCTTGTCCTTCGTCGTAGCAGAGGCAGCCTTGGAAGACTAAGGAGCTATTGTTGATCGAAGAAAGAAGAGGAAGAGGATGACAGTTAGGGCAAGAGATGCTTAAATCGGAAAGGAGAGTAAAGAGTTTCTCTCTCTTGTTACTCTTATTTATAGGAGGCCAAGGGGGAGACACGTGGATTGATGAACGCTCCGAGTCTCGTACGGCAGGCAAAATCGACTCCTAGGATTTTGTCCCCTCTCATAAAGGAGATTCATCAAAATCCAAGTATTTAATGAATCGACTCTTGGGATTCCCCCTAAAGACGGCTCCAAATCATAACGAATCAAAAGCGATTAATGCGGCCAGAGCAGTTCATGCGGCCAGAAGCGATTTATGCGGCCAGAGCAGTTCATGCGGCTAGTATGTCCATGCGGTTAGAAAGGCCATGCGGTCAGAATATCCTCTGCGGCTAGAAGAGCTTATACACGGCCATGCTTCTTATTCAAAGTATTTTAATTTTGCAAATTGAAAACTTTGAAGGGGGTCTTGTAGAAGCATAGAAAAAAGACAAGAGAAACCCATGCGGCTCCAAACAGAAGGAGCCTTATGCGGCTCAGAAACCCTTCAGAACTTTATGCGGCTCGAAACTCCCCAACAGATCCATACGGCTCGGGCAAAGACATGCAGCCCACTTCTACTCCCAATTAATTGCTCTGACACAATGAATGACAGCTCTGACATAATGAATGACAGCTTTGACGCAATAAATGATAGCTCTGCCATAAAGTCGAAATAATGATGGCGTGCCCCTTGGAAAAAGAAGAAAATCTTTTTGGCTGGATCCGTCAAGTCCCAAGCACCCCTATGCGGCTGCTCGCTCCATGCAGCTGTCAATTCTCATATGGCTGCCATCCCTATGAGGCTGTTAATTCTCATGCGACTGCTCACTCCATACGGTTGCCATCCCTATGCGGCTATCAATTCTCATGCGACTACCATCCCTATGCGGCTGCTCGCTTCATGCGGCTGCCCACTTCATGCGGCTGCATCATTCATGCGGCTACGTCCTTCATGTGGCTGCTAGCTTCATACGGCTGCCCACTTCATACGGCTGCGTCATTCATGCGGTTGCGTCATTCATGCGGCTGCGTCCTTATGCGGCAGTTACCTTCATGCGGCTAGGACTTGGGGGTCACCCATATGCGGTTCACTTAGACCGCACTCATGCGGCTCTGTCAGACACTTCGCTCATGACGGTTGAGACACATGGCGACCTATATGACAAGTTGAAACACGTGGCTGCCTTATCTCCTCGGAGTTATAGCTGCTCGCAAATCCTGACAACCAGATTTAGTGCAATCACCATTATTACTCAAATCAAATCAGATTTATTGTGATTAAGTAAATAGGACACGTGGCGAGAGATCTGAGCTTGTTATAACAGATTATGAGGATTCATCGCAATCAGCATTAATTGCCCATACAGATTTGGCACAATCAAGAATCAATTGCCTAGATGTAATATAATCAAGATTAATGGCCCAGATGATTGGCCGCCGACTTTTCAAGAAGGGAATCATTACAAACCCTAATGATCACCTCCACTCCTATAAATAGCAAGGTGCCATTCCCTTGCAAAAGAATCGGATCCAGAGAAACAAAAAAAAAGAATATTGCAAGGTGCCATTCCCGTGTAAAAGAGATCCTCTCCACCCGGCTGGACACACAGAGAAACAAAAAGGCGTGCACAGAAGAGTCTTCCCATCCAAAGAGCATCTCTTCATCACAGCCAAGGCTACGTCTGATCGTCCAAGGAATAAGGCAGAGCGGCCGTCGCTTTCCCGAGCCTCTACCGTCACCCCCCAGAATTAAAACTAAACAATCGTACTTAGACTGCTGTACCTAGGTTTTCGTCCCTAGGTTTTCTTTGTACGAGCGAGTTTGTATTGTGAAGTAAAAGTCTAGTCCTCCCATATAAATTGTTCTGTTCTTTTATAATCAATGGCAAACAGTGCTCTTCCGGTGTTTTCGAATAAATGAGTATGTCATCGATAAATACCACTACGAACTTGTCAAGGTACGGATGGAATACCTTGTTCATCAAGTTCATGAAGACTGACGGGGCATTGGTTAACCCGAACGGCATTACTATAAACTCGTATTGTCCGTACTTGGTCCGAAAGGCGGTCTTCGGTATATCTTCCTTCTTCACCTTCAGCTGATGGTAACCCGACCTCAAATCTATCTTTGAGAATACCCGTGCGCCGCTCAACTGATCGAAGAGATCATCAATCCTCGATAGCGGATACTTGTTCTTGATAGTATGATTATTCAAGGTTTGGTAGTCGATGCACATTCGTACCGTACCATCTTTCTTCGGCACGAAAAGGACAGGGGATCCCTATAGTGACGAACTCTCTCTGATGAACCCCTTTTCTAGCAATTCATCGATATGTTTCTTCAATTCTTCAGCCTTCTTGTTGTTGATCCGGTACACCGATTGTGTCGTAGGTTCTGCTCCTGGTACCAGATCAATAGCAAATTCGATGTCCCTATCTGGCGGTAATTCGGGCCAGTCCTCAGGAAAGACATCCATGAATTCTGTGATGGTGGGATGTGTGATCTATTTCTCCTCGATCATAGCTCCGCAAATAGTCCTGTACTGCTGCTCTATTGCTCCTCTGGCGAACTCGAATGTCGTCACTCCCGGAGGATTGAATACAACTTATCCTCGGTGGCAGTCGATACTGGCAAAAATTTTACTCAACCAATCCATACCGAGGATGATGTCGAAACTCGGTAGTAGCATTACGAGTAAGTTGGCGCGCAATACTCTACCTCCCAAGGTGATGCGACGCCTCATACAAATATCCTTGACTAGGATAGCACCTCCGCCTGTCATAATTTTACAAATACCACCCAATGGTTTCGATACTATGCTATGCTTGAATACAAAAGCTACAGAAATAAAACTGTAGGACACACCCGAATCAAATAAAACTATAGCTGAAAAGGAGTCTAGTAATATAGAACCCGCTATCACATTTGGGGTAGGCTCCGGCTCCTCGACGGCCATGGCAAAAGTTCGGCCCTGCTGGGGTGCTCCTCTCTGATGGTGCTGAGCAAACCGCTCCTGCTGAGTGGGTAGTAGGGGACCTCATGGCTGTGGCACTGCTGGTCCTCTCGGTGCCGGTGTCGTCTCGCGTCTTGTCCGATTAGGGACCAGTAAGCAGTCCTTCAGCTGATGCGATGGAGATCCACAATATAAGCATGCTTCGAATCTCTTTCTGCAGTCGTCCCAAATGTGTCCGCTCCTCCCATAATGAGTACATTACGGGACCTACTGTAGCTGTCTCTATGGGTGCTGAGTTTGGGCTCGGGCTGGAACTCGGTTCTGCTGATATGCTGGGGTTTGACCAGCAGGCTGGAACTGCTGCTAATGTTGGTGCTGAAAGACCTTTGGTTGGAATTGGAAACGCTTCGTGGGTGCTGATTGGTTGTTGCTTCCTCCAAAAGTCTCTCGACTCCTCTTTGGCCTGTAATTCAGTTCTTCTTCCACCGCTTAGGCGACCTCCATAAACTCCTCATAAGTAGTAGCTCGGCTGGTGGCGATGGCTAAGCGAATCTCGTGAGATAATCCCTTCCTGAATTGTCGTACCTTGTCTTCAGGGGTGCTGACCAAGTTCTTCGCGAAGCGATTGAGGCAAGAAAACTCTGATGTGTACTCGTCGACGGTGTGGTTGCCTTGCTCCAGGTGCTCGAACTGACTCACCAACGCCTCTCATGCTACGTATGGATAGAATTTCTTCTTGAATAGTCTCTTGAATTCTTTCTAGGTTACGTTTGGAGCAAAAAATCGGGGATTGCCTTGGTACCACGTCCGCGCGATGTCGAAAAGTTGTCCACTGGCTATCTCCACCTTTAGATCTTCTGAGATGCGGGCCATCTTCAGGTACCTTTCTACGTTCTCCAACCATTCATCAGCGTAGATAATTCCCTCTGTCCCATAGAACTCTTTGGGCCTAAGGTCCATAAAGTTCTTGGACGTCCCAGGACGCTGTTGGGGAGCCTCCTTCTGCTGAAGAGCCTCTTGCAAGTATGGACACACATAAAAGAAGAAATACTTTCTTTTCTTTATTAGCGCAAGGTACCACAAATCGAGTACGCCTGAGAGATCCTACACTGAGGATCTTCGAGTACAAAAAAGAATTCTGGAGAATGGGACGATAGAGATCGAGCGGTAGTTGCTCCTTTACTCCATTGACACTCAGATTACAAAAAGTGGAAGAAAACCTAAAAAAATTCTAGCTCTCGGCTCACTGGCAAAAAGTGCAGCAATTTGGCTCTTGAAAATGCTCTCCGTTCTGTGTTTTGAAGAGGGATGAGACCCCTTTTTATAGTCGTTCTTGAGCTGGAATGATGTTATGCGCCCATATAAGGGAAGCACATTGGTTTTCATATGGGCGCATAACCCTGCCTTGGGCGCATAGGGTGCAAGCGTATGTAGGTTGCGAGATTATGGATTGGTCGTAGTGTTGACGTGGCCGCATGCTTCGGTGCACGACTGCTCATGAAGACTGACGTGGCCGTGCACTTCGGTGCACATTTTGATCATGGCCTTGACCGAGTCAGGCTTGGGCGCATAGCCCTGTTTCAAGTTATGCACCCTCCTTCACAGGGGTGGCTTGGGCGCATAGAGCTTCACATGATGATGGGCGCATATAAGCTTTACAGGGTAACTTGAATACATAGGAGCTTCACTTGGGCACATATGTCCTCCTTTGGCTTGGGCGCATAAGGCTTTATTTTGCTGAAATCTTTATGCTTCTATAAGACCCCCTTCAAAGTTTTCGATACTTGAACAAGTTTAAAATAATTTGAAAGAAGCATGGACTGTCTTCTTGTTATGTAATGGGCGCATAGCACGGCTCTCTCTCTTTTGGATGCATAGTGTTTTGGCCAGCCTGTCAGAGAGATACGACTGTTGAGATCTTCCTCGAAATCTGAACTGACGGATTCATCGGAGTGGAATTTGAAGAGGTCCATCCTTCGTACATCGTCCACGTCAGTAAATGGCAGTCGTATAGTATGCATGAGGCTGGATCTTCACGTGGGCGCATAGGCCATTGTAGGCACATAGTGCACAATGGGCACATATGCGCATGAGAATAGTGGGCACATAGAGAGTAGCCTGTGCCTATAAATAGGCCCTGATGGAGAGAAAAAGCTCATTACTTTCCTCTCTTAGAATTTTTCAGAAAACTCTACATCTTCTTTCTTCGAGAACCATGTCTCCCAAGGTTGCTAAGAGGTCCACGAAGGGCAATGGGGCTGCACCGAGTGGCTCTCCTCCTGCGGCAACATCTTCGGCAGTCCAGGACCTGATTCTGGGTGAGGGCATGCTTCAAAAACAAAGTCTCGAGCGTTAATTTGTGACGCTCAGACTTTTCTTCTGCCTGGGCACATGCGCCTAAGGCAACATACTTCTGTGAGCATCATTATGCTCCCACAGAAGTTATGCGCCAATACTGTGGGGTGCTATGCGCCCACATGTTGCCATGTTATGCGCCTACGTGCTATGACATGGTATGCGCCCGCGTACTGTTCGTGTGTTATGCGCCCACTTGTTTTTGGGTGCATATTCCTTTGGGCGCATAGCCCTTTAGGCGCATAAGAGCCTTCCAGCACTTAGTTTTTTCTGTGGATTTCTGAGTCTGACTTTCTCTTCTGTCTTTGACTCTTGCAGCATCCATGCCGAAGGCTGAGACCGTTGTGAAGGAGGAGGTGTCGCCTCCTTTCATCAAACAAGAGTCATCGTTTGTTAAGGAGGAGGTGATACCAAAAATTGAGGAAAAAGCAGAGCTGGCACCCATCGGGGAGGGAATTACTCCCAAGATTGAAGCTGCTGTAAAGGATGAGCACATGCCTGAGGGTAGTAGCACTGGGAGTTCTGACCTTCCTGTCCCGGCCGAGGACCTTGATCAAATAGATCCTTCATATGCGAAACGGTTGAGGGAATGGTATATGCCTCACCACAACTAGGATTCATGGGTTCCCGTAAATGTCCGCATTTTGTCTCGGTATTTCTGTCTGTCTTTAGCTGTAGTTTATGTTTTGCTTCTTTTGGACATCAAATGTAATCCTTTACTTCTCATCCAGATGAAGAGATGAAGAACTTTTTGGTTTGCTCATGAGATGTAGTCCTGTGAATGTAACTGATTTTAAAAAAAAATAGAATACATTCACTCTATTCTTTGCTTGTGGTATCTGTGGTGCTTGTATTAGAGGGCCTAATACAGCATTTGTGTAAAGGGTATCCCGCTAGAAAACTTTTGATATGGACCTATTATCCGTTTTATATTCAAGTTATTCGAATATAGATAATAAGTTAAACGAAGCTGCTAGTAGAGGTAATATGGACGTAATAGCAGAGGATGTTCTATATCTGACCAGAGGTAATATGGACATGGAAAGATATATAACATTAGGTGGGAGTGGATAATTCAGAGGTAATATGGACGTGATTATCCTTGATGAATGCTTTGCTCAGAGGTTATATGGACATGGAAAGACATAATCATTTTACTGGGGAAATAATTATCGAAAAATAATTTAGAGATAATATGAACATGACTTGTTTTTGTCAAATTGAGTTTTGATAAAGTCAAAAACGGAAATGATTCCACTGGGGAAATTTTTAGAGGACCTATTATCCAGGGCGTATTCAAGACTATTAAAATACGAATAATAGTTAGACGATTTTTTGAGTCATATAAACATCGTACTGTACATTTACATGACTAAAAATATGTGAACATTACGTAAAAAGGTTACACATAGTATTTCTTCAGGAACTTACCGTTGATAGGTATCATGAGTAAGTCACCATCAGGCTTTGTTAGTCGGTACGCACCATTAGAATACACTGATTCTATGATAAAAGGACCTTCCCATTTAGGCTAGAATTTTCCTTTTGTTTTGTGCGTCATGACCATTGGTCTTCTCACTGCTAAGACTATATCACCGACTTGGATGATTCTTTCCTTCACTCTTTTATTGAAGGTACTGGAAAGACGTGCGTGGTATAGCTCAATGTGCTGCTGAGCTAACAAGCGTTTTTTGTCTAGCGCTTCGAGCTCCTGGAGTCGCAAACGGTAGCTTTCTTCGGAAGTCAACTCGCTGGCTAAGGCTACTCGAAGAGAAAGAATCTGGATTTCTAGGGAAAGAACTGCTTCGCTCCCATAAACGAGAGAGAATAGAGTACTGCCTGTTGGAGTCCGGACCGTTGTGCGATAGGCCCATAGACATTCACCGAGCTTCTCGTTCCAATCGTGCTTGTTTGAAGACACAAACTTATTGAGAAGTTTTATGATAGTTTTATTGAAGGCTTCTGCTAGCCCGTTAGCCGCTAGATTATAGGCAATAGAGGGTATGTTTTGGATTTGATTCCTATCGCAGAACCGATATAATGCATGGCTTGCGAACTGTGGACCATTATCATGGATGATCCTGCGAGATAGGCCGAAGCGGTAGATGACGTGATGTTTGATAAAACTGATCACATTCGATGCCTTCACTTTGGTGAGCGCTATAGCTTCCACCCATTTGGAGAAGTAATCGGTTATGGCTAAGATGAACCGATGTCCTTTGGAGGATGGCAGGCTGATTGGTCCTATGACGTCCATGTCCCAAGCTTCAAACGGCCAAGATGCTGCCGTCGGGTGTAGAAATTCTGAAGGTTGATGAATAAAATCGGCGTAGAACTGACAAGCCCTATACTTTTTTACATATTCAACAGCATCTGCTATCATTATGGGCCAGTAATAACCCATTCTTTTGAGGCGATCTTGTAATTTAGGGCCTGGTTGATTTGTACCACAAACTCCAGCGTGAGCCTCCCGAAGTGCATGTTTGGCTTCTGTGTCTGATAAACATCGTAACAGTAGCCCGTCGTAAGAGCGTCGTTATAACATCTTGGTAGCTGTATCGTAGTAAAATCTGAGAGATCACCTTTGGATAGACACTGCTTACTTCAGGTCCTCGGGAAGGATTCTATAGACAGCGTAGTCCATGAAAGGGAATCTCCAGTCTTTAATATCGATGTTTGTTTTTGTTGTGTAACTGTGATGAATATACAAGGAATTTTTATACATAATATCTATCGACCAGACACTGTGATCAACTGCTGAGTATTGGTAGGAACGGTCAAGGAAGCAGCGAGACCGGTTAGAGCATCTGCTTTTATATTCTGTAGTCGAGGTACGTGCTCGATGAAGAATCCAGCGAAAGTAAACGCCAACTCGATTGTTGCTCTGTGATAGGGGATGAGATCTTCGTGACGAACTTCATAATCCCTTCGGACTTGACTAATTATTAGCTTGGAATCGCCGTATTATTCTAGATAGTCAACTCCCAGTTGTTCTTCCAGCTGCAGGCCGATTAATAGGGCATTATATTCAGCCACGTTGTTGGTGCATGGTTCCACAAGAGGATATGCATGATGTATAACCAGATGATCAGGTAACACGAGCATGACATCTACTTCAGCCACAATATTTCTTTTGGGTCCTGTTCTTGATGCACCGTCAAAGAACATTCGCCAAATGGGAATTTCTTCAGTTGCAGTATTAGACTCTACTACTTCATCGGGGAATTCGTCATAGAGTTTGGAAGATTCTGGCACCGGATGAGCTGCTAGAAAATTGGCTAATGCTTGGCCTTTTACTACCTTCTGAGGAACGATGAGCATATCATACGAAGTCAATAGCATTGTCCATGTAGCTAAACAAGAATTGAGAGAATCCGGTTTAGTCATGAGTAATCTGAGAGGATTGACTTTAGATATGATGTGGATAGTCTGTCCAGACACATAGTGGCGTGTCTTCTGGATGGCAAATACTAGTGCAAGGTATTCCTTCTCCACAGGTGTGTATCTGTGCTCGGCACCCACCATTGTGCGGCTGGGGTAGTAGATTGCCTGTTCATGGCCGCCTTCATTCTTCTGAGCTAGGAGGGCGCCAAGAGAATGGTCCATAGTACGGACATATAGTAAGAAAGGCTTCCCCATTATTGGAGCTACCAATATTGGAGGGCTTGTGAGATACGCCTTGATGTCGATGAATACACGTTGACATTGTTCAGTCCAGACGAAAGATACGCCTTTCTTCATGAGCTGAGTGAATGGTTGACACCTTCCAGAGAGGTTCGAAATGAATCGTCTGATGTAGGCTAGCCTTCCTTGTAGTCCATATAGCTCTTTGAGGTTTCTTGGAGGATGCATATCGAGGATAGCCTTCACTTTCTTCGGGTCCAGATGTATACCCTTTGAAATGATGACGAAACCAAAAAACTTGCCGCTAGAGACTCCCAGAAAAGACTTGGTTGGATTCATCTTGAGTTGGTGTGCACGTATTAGTTCGAACACAGTTCTCAAGTCTTGGAGGTGGTTGCCCTTGAGATATTTAACTGCGATATCGTCTACTAGAACTCCACTGTTTTGCCTAAATGATCGCAAAAAATTGTGTTCATGGCTCGCTGGTATGTCGCCCCTGCATTCTTCAATCCGAAGGGCATCACGGTATAGCAGTATACCCCCAACGGTGTTCAAAAAGATGTGTGCTTCTCGTCGTCGAGGAACATCTTGATCTGGTTGTAGCCTGAGAACCCATCCATGAAGGACATCTGTTTGAAGCCGCAAGTATTGTCGATCATTACGTCGGTAATTGGTAGAGGAAACTCGTCCTTCGGGCATACAGAGTTCAAGTTACGGTAATCGATACAAACTCGAATTTTGTCGTTCTTTTTTATGACTGGAACGATGTTGGCAACCCAGTCACGGTGTTGTTCTTCGCGAATGAATCCACTGGCAACGAGCTTCTTGACTTCATTCTTAATGGCCTCTATGGCATCTGGTCGGAATCGTCGTTGTTGCTGATTCACTGGCTTGGCTTTAGATGAAATATCCAGGCGATGCATGGCGACTTTAGGATCTAGGCCTGGCATGTCTTCATAGCTCCATACAAAGACGTCGATGTATTCTCTTATAAGCTGTATAAGAGATTGGCGTTCTTCGTCAGATAGAATTTTGCTGATGAAGATTGGTTTAAAGGATGATTCATCTCCTAAATTGACTTGGATGACTTCATCTTCGGTAGGTGGTTTACATTGTTTGAAGCGCAGCTCCCACCTAGTGTCCATCTTTTGAGTCTATTGTTCGAGCTCGATCGATTGGACATCGTCTGCGATTTGGTCAGCAGAAACCATGTTGACGGACAGAGTTGCTTTGAATATGTTGCCAATGCTGGAGTCTGAGTCCCAGAGGGAGGAGTCAGAAGAATTAGAACAACGATCTGCTTCATCATCTGATCTTTCGGGAGTTATTGGAGGAGTGACATAGCCCAAACCAACACCGTTTCGTTGATAGTAATTCTCAGATTTGCCGGGAGGAGCAAAGTATCGTATTGGCAATCATCATCCCCGGCCATAATTTAGCCCCTGGTCGCTTTTGATGTCATATCCCATGTTCTAGATAATATTTTTGGCCTGCCAACTATATCAGAAAAGTTGTATTTTTTCAGAGTCATAGTCAGCTTCCGTGTTGTGCTTGGGAGAAGTAGAGTCTGGAACGAACTTTCTGTCGCCAATTATATGACCGAAGATGATTAGTTCTTCCTTCTTCTTTCTGGCTGGAACGATGAAGTAGTGGATATCTTCTGGGTAAACTTTTTCCCATAAGTGAGGCATCGTGACCGACATATAAAGGTATGGTCCTATGCCGTACTCCAGAGCGTATATCGTATCTATGTAGTAGTTTACAGATTGATAGACATCGGAGTAATTCAAAGATAAACCTTTACTAAGGAAATACGCAAGTTCTTCTTCAGGGATAACATCATCCGCTGAAGGTACATTATTATGAGTATTGATATACTCATTGAGAGGATCATCATCTAGAAGAGGAGCCACAGTCTTGGCCGAGTTCACCACGTAGGATAATTCATCAGGATTGGGAGGACGAGCATAGTAGGTTCCTCTCGGGGTGTTTTGCTGAGAGTAATGTTCAATGGTTTGACCTTGTTAGGGTTCTTCTTTTTCATCCAGATTGTGAGAGGCTTCGGAGTACTTTTTGGAGTAGTACGTCCTTTGACTCGGATGATCAGGGGACCATTATTGGAGGATAAACTTGCTTCAGCTTCATTGTCAGCTTCATTGCCGTCATCCTTGGGGGCTGAGATTGGTAAAGTACCGAATCTCTATAGTAAGACTCGATGCCCTTAAAAGGATCAACATCGACAAACTCCATCTTCACGACACCGTCGCTGTTGACGTACTTGAAGCACTGGTGAAGTATGGAAGGAATGATCATGTTCTCGTGTATCCATGGACATCCCAATAAGATATTGTAAGATATATTGGCATCGATCACGTAACAGAAAACCTCCGTTCGGAGATTACCGATCTGGCACTTGAGACAGATTTGAAAGCCATGATAGTTGTGTTGGTTGCAAATAGCTTGCGCAGAGGGATCCCTAAAATTTGAAGCAAACTTCTAGAGATGATGCTGAGGGAGGATCCTGGATCGATGTGCATGCGGTCCACCTTGATCGCCCCGATATACCCTGTATAGTACAGGGGTCTATCATGACGATTGTTTTTGAGTAACATGTCCTCCTATGAAAAGGTGATATTGGGCACCACTTCCATAGTACTATGGCAGTGAGGACAGGAGACAGGGTCTTCAGCGAGGGCTTTGATTTTGGCGAGGTAAGAGTCAGCATGTAGTAATGCCTCGCTTAAGGCCTTCCGTATTTCTTTGGAAAGTCGTAACAGATCGAACAGAGACAACCTGGCAGGTATATTGGCTAGCTGTGCCAGTATGTCAAAGTTGTAGGGCCGATCCTTGCCTTCGGGAGTTGGCGCCTTCAGAGACTTGTCAAACCGCGTCTCCTTCTGCTTGGCTTTGTCCAAAGTTGAAGGCTTAAACGGGCCGCCTTCTGAACATGTGGGGGCAGCAGAAGGTTGAGGAGGTACTGCTTCTTCTTGTACGGGGTCATATGTCCGAAGAGAAGTCTTCCTTGATCGCGTCTCGCCAGATAGAACTTCGTAGATGGGAGAGGATATCATATGACATGACTTATATTTCTTATCCCTTTTTTCTTTAGGAGGTACCACCCCTTGCGTCACTTATTACACAAGGTCCGGATGGACCCACATGATCTCACCACGTTCAGTTGTGAGTGGCACCAAGATTGAGTTGCGAGCTGGCGGTAGGTTGACGACTTCTATTATTGCCTTGGGAATCCGGACCACGTCGTCCGGGACTTCTGTAGGAGGAAAGTCACCAAACTGAAGAAAGATCATGTTAGAAGATACGACCTTGTCTTCAGCTTCGAAGTTGATCACTTGGCTGTCGATAAACTGTTGTATCTTCTTCTTCAGGACGATGCAGTATTTGGTGGAATGATGCACGTACTGATGATAGAGACAGTATTTAGAATCGTTGAGCTGGTTCGCCTCTGCAGGACGTCATAGTGGAGGCAATGTCAGTTTATTACCCTTTATCAATGTATGAAAGATGGTAATAACATCGTCTTCATCAAAGGAGAAGGTCTCCTTAGGCTTGTCAGAGGTGCCCTGAGAATTAGAAGCTTCTTTGGATGTGTCGACCTTTAGGACTTCTTTTCCTTTACCCCCGTGGACAGGAATAGTTTGAGGATGCTTGCCCTTGTCTTCAAATTTGGGTATTTTCAACCCCAGTAGTTCCAGGTTAGGAACGTCATTTTAAGCAGCATTAGCGGTCCCAATGAAAGCGGGCCATGTATCATACTTATGTATACCCAGACAAAACTTTACCGTAGGAAGGAAGTTATGTCGACAAGTATCCATAAGTTCTGAGTCTGGTATACCGAAGGGCATCTTCAGTGCTAGCCGCCTGAAGCATTCGATGAAGGCGATGACAGACTCAGTCCTCCTTTGCTTGGTCTCGATGAGGGTGGACATACTAACATGCATGCCACTCTCGTAAAACCTGTTGAGGAACAGCCTCTCCAAGTCTTTGAATGAATTGATGCATTCGTCAGGCAGACTGCAGAACCATTCGAAAGCTACCCCCTGCAAGGTGCTAATAAACAGCTTCGACAAGAACGGATCGTCTTTGGGCAAGTGTAGAGTCTGCGTGTTGAAGTACGTCATGTGTTGACGAGGAGAAGTCAACCCGTCAAATGAATTCAGCGTCAGCGGCTTGTAGTTAGGAAGGCAAGTAGCATTCTCCCACTCAGGAGGATAAGGTTGAGATATCTCCATCTTCTGTAGCTCATCTTTGTGTAAGATGGTGTTGAGACAGGTGACCAGGGAATCAATTGCATCCTGTTGATTGAACAGGTGTTGGAAAATAGCTGCTGAACGATTGTCAGGCGTCGTTGGCGAAGTACCACCCCCAGTATTTGTAAGATTTGGAGGAGGCACAACAAAATAATACTCCTTTTGTAGGGAAGGAGGGTTGTTGCTATGTGCCGGACTAGCGTGAGCCGAGACATTTTGTTGAGGTGGAGGAACAGCCCCAGCGATTTGAACTGCCATGATACTAGTAAGCATATCAGTGATCTTAACGAATGCTGTTTCCAGACCCTCTAGCCGTTTGCTGGTCTGGTAACTAGCTTCTTCAGGTCTTTCTTCATCCTTCATAAATGTAGATAACATGCGAGGATGAACAGAGGAAACAGTACAACTGGTGCTGATACTGTCTGTCTCTGAGTGGGCAAGTCCCTCATCTTCAGGTAGAGGAGGTAGATAGTCACCATCAGACTCGGAAAGATCGTCGTCCTCTGGAAGGCTACCCCCAGTGTGTGGGTCATCTGCTTCAGACCCTGAGGGAATACTACCCTCAGCTTGGGATTCTTCGTCTTCTGTACGAAATCTCGCCTTTGACCGGGTGCCCATATAGACTCCTTCAGATGTGACAGCCTGTTGGCCATCTGTTGGTAGACTTCGTCTTCTCCTTCTCGTGGAATTGAAAGAAAAAGTTGGGTTTGTCATCCACCATATTTGATTGGGGCTTCCATAAGGAGGATCCCATGAAGCCATGTTGGATGAGACACATAGCAGCTTTTCATCGTCAGAGAAGCGCAGCCGTCAAAACACGGACTTTCTCTGAGGTACTCTTGTTACTTTGGAGCAACAATAGTTGATAACAATACTGGTGTACGGGTGTACACTATGGATTGTTATGTCCTCCCTCGCTTTACGCTTATGATTTATCATGTCGCGTAAGTCAGTGGAGGGGAGTTGTGCCTTACAACCCTTGTTGCATGCATCGCCAAGCTTTACATGCGAGTTTGTAAGGAGAGTTGGCGCATCCAGACTTAGTTCATGTGCAGGGGCAACCCCCAAACCTAAGTTATGTGATGTCCTTGAAGACAGTCCTGTACTATAATCGTTGGGGCCTGTCTTTTTGCTGTGGGCGTATAGGCCTTGGAGACTGGCCTTGGGTGCATGCTTCTTGACAGCATTGTTTGCCATTGATTGTAAAAGTACAGAACAATTATCGGAGGACTGAACTTAGACTCACAATACAAACTCGCTCGTACAAAGAAAGCCTAGGGACGAAAACCTAGGTACAGCAGTCTAAGTACGATTGTTTATTTTAGATTCTGGGGGGTGACGATAGAGGCTCGGGAAAGCGACGGCCGCTCTGCCTTACTCCTTGGACGATCGGTATGCAGCCTTGACTCGGGGAAGATCTGCTTGGTCGTTGACGAAGAAATGCCTTCTTGTTCTCTCTCTGATTGCTCTCCTGGCTTCTCTCTCTGTGTATATTCTCTCTCTGACTATGGGGGAAGTCCCTCTGTGTATACCTATTCTTCTCTAGTTTCTTTTTGTATATCTCTCTATCTGCTACAAGGGAATGGCACATTGCTATTTATAATAGTGGGATGTGATCGCTAGGGTTGCCAATAATTAGCTCTTGGAGATGGCGACGGCTTGGGGATTGATCAATCCAGGCCGTTCGTTTCGGATTGTGACGAATCAGAACCATTAAGGGTAGATTATACCAAATCCCCATTAGCAATCAATGCTGATTGGCATAAATCTTCCTTATAATGATTCTCTCATATCTGCGAATAAATCAAATTTATTATCCTGTCATGTGCCCCAGATCATTGGGATTCGACCCGATCTTGGATTGCCATAAATCTGGAAGATTGATCGGCTGAGGACACGTGTCCTGAGAGCCAATGGTGAGACTGGAACCGCATACAGATTGGGCCGCATGAGATTTGTGCTGCATGAATTTTGGGCCGCATAAGACTTGGGACACGTGTCAGGACTGTCTGGGCAGTGGCCCCCTCCTTCAGACTTCTGAACCATATGATGAGCCGCATGAACCGCATAATGGTGTGTCTGCTTGAGCCGCATGGGCATGATCTTCTTGAGCCGCATAGGGATGATTCTACTCGAGCCGCATGGGACAGCTTCACTCTGAACCGCATGGGAAGTCTTCACTTCGAGCTGCATAAGCACACCCACGTGGCAGGGCCACGTGGCATTTTGTTGTTCTCGGGGGATTGTGTCAGAGATTTCTTTCTCTTCCCTAGAGATTCATCATCATGACAGAGTCATAATTACCTGCTTTGGTGTCAGGTCTGTCAACTTTTCAGAGGGGTCAGCCGTCAAAGCGATTAATGCAGCATGGAGGGGAGCACTGTCACGCCACGTATCTTCTGAGCCGCATGGAATGCCTCCGGTCGCATAGCTCCTTATGCCGCATGACTCCCTGAGCCGCATGCATTTTCTGAGCCGCATGGGTCTTTCTTGGCCGTATGAGTCAATTTCTTTAGTATTTTCCATGCTTCTACAGGACCCCCTTCAAAGTTTTTAATTTGTAAAATTGAAATACTTTGAACAAGAAGCATGGCTGTATTGGCCGCATATGCAATCCCAACCGCATAAAAGTTCTAGCCGCATGAATGTGTTGTTCGCATGACTGTTTCAGCCGCAGGGGGTGTGTTAACCGCATAGATGGTCCAGTCCACGTGTGCAGGTCTTTATTTATCTCCAAGTTGCTTCAGCGCCGTCTTTGTAGGGGGAATCTCAAGGGTCAGTTCATTAAATCTTTTTGGATTTAATGCCTTGGGTGAATCTTGGAGACGAAACCCAAGGAGTCGGTTTCGCTCTTCAATAGTCGGTCACTGGCCCACGTTTCCGCCTTCTTCCCTCCTCCTATAAATAGGAGGGGTTTGAAGAGAGAGAAGACTTCTTTATTTTCTTTCTTCTCTTATCTCGCTTGCCTTTCTTTTCTTCGATAATTGATGGCTCCCAAGAAGATCATGGCAGTGAAGGACAAGAAGACGGCCTCCACTTCCGCCTTGGGTGCGGTTGCTGCCCCACCCGTCGTCGTGCCTGCTGTTCATCCTGACGTCCATCCCCCCATTGCTGGTAAGGACAATGTATGAATTAAGGAACCCCGACCTCCATGGCTACGTCCCATACTTTATGCACGAGCCTTTGTAAATCGTATGTTCGCCCTACGGCTGAGCTGCGAACCGCATCATTGTGTCTGTATGTGCGCCTTATTAATGAAACCGCATAGGTGGCGCATAGACTTTTATTGTGCGGAACCGCATAAGCAGTCTTCTGAATTGGAGCCGCATGGGGCTTTTTGGAGCCGCATAAGACTTCTGAGAACTTCATGGGGGGCATGGATATTTTTTGAGCCGCATGTGGTTTGAAAACACCTAATCAGCTCTTTTGTTTTTATTCTCTGTTTAACTTATTTTTTTCTTTGTCTGTTCTTCAGTGAATTTGCCGGTTAACGCCGCCGGAGAACTCTTGGTGGGTAGCGCTCAAGCTGCTCTCGGCTATAGGTACGACCATATTATTCAGCACGTGGCGGATCAGTTTCCAAGCGATGAGCCTATGGCCAGATTGAATGCCATCAAGAATCAGCCCTTCCATTTCCTTAATGCTATGATGAACTCCGGGAAATTCGAAGGAGAGTTTTTGAAGCCTGCGTTCTTTTTTGGAGACGCCTTGACCGTGGAGAATGATCATGTTCTGGAGGTGTCGGAGGATTGGAATTTTGTTTCTAACGGGATGGCGATCCGCATCCCTCAGATGGAGCGACACTTTCCATTATCTTGGTTCAATATGCTCCCTTTGGACCGGAAGATGGAGGGGACTCTAACCCCTACCAGGAGTGGGATGTTCGTGGGGAACATCCATTATAATAACCATCTGAAGTCCGTGGTTGCTGGCAAGGTGCATACCAGTTGTTCTGTGACAGGGTTGGTCCCAGGTTCTTTCCTGAATGTGGCAGGTCCTAACTTCATATTTTCTACCGCCGATACTTTTATAAATCGACTTGCCCGGAAAGGCTCCTATCCCGTTGGTCGGTTGACGTTTCCTGGTTGGATACACCCTATTCCCTCGTGGATCAACTTATCTACCTGGATCCTGCAGAAGTATGAGGCTTTTTTGTGCGAGATTGGCCTGTACCATGCTATCCGAGGTACCAGTCATGGCTTGTTCATAAACAAGAAGCTATTCATGTCCCTGCTGGAAATGTATAATTGTCGTACAGGGACCTTTTACACACCTGTAGGGGAGATGGGACTTGCGCTCCATGAAATGCATGCGGTTTCCAAGCTTCCTTGGGGGGACGAAGCGTTTGAAGCGTATACTCCCACTAATGAGGAACTCGAAGATTTGGAACGACGGTATCCTGGCTTTGCGGCCCTTTACCAGGAGATATTGTGTCATTATAACACATGCCATCAGATAACCCGCAAGGATAACCTAGAAGGGGATGCTCCCTACACCAAGGATTGGGTGCATTATCTCTTCTCAGCAGATGCCTTAGGTCTGGTTACCTCTCGTCGCCCTAGGTCTCGGGAGGCGGTCAAAGAATTGGTGTCATCTACTAGTGGCAGATTCGGGAGCCAAACCGACACTTTCGACTACTTTTACCAGGATACTCAAGAGCTGTCTGAGAAAGCGCTTCTGGCGGGATTTTTAATGATCTGGCTACGAAACTGTGTAGTCTCGGGAGGAACCGGTTCTATTGAGAGAATTAGTTGTAACTTCATTCTTCCGGCTATGAAATTGGTCTTGCGAATCCGGCTGGCTCTCCTTCCGGCTATGGTGTGTAGCATACACCGTGGCCTTCGTA
Source organism: Iris pallida (assembly GCA_029216955.1). NCBI lineage: Eukaryota > Viridiplantae > Streptophyta > Magnoliopsida > Asparagales > Iridaceae > Iris > Iris pallida. The sequence goes on along the minus strand of JANAVB010017999.1, from coordinate 10,700,139 downwards.
CCTTCACGTCGAAAGTCATTGCTTGCGATGTGACCAAGGATTTTGAACGAACTGAGTTACCTTATCATTATTTGATGGGGTGGCTGCTGATACATTATCCATCTTTGATGAGGTCGGGCTCTGAGAGCGGTGCGACTGATGATGACGCCCTTATCTTTCGTTACCGTGATGAGCCTTGGGAATGTGAGGCCATGCGGGTTTGCCGGATGGTCTTGGCAAGGGCAGATAAGTATCATATTTTCGTATCCGTCCCCCGCTTTTCTGCCAGGGACATAGAGACTGTGCATATAGACGGTATTGCGCCTCCTCAACTTCTGGATAGCCAGATGCTCTTATGGTTGCGTAACATCCGTCCCTCACATCTGGTGTACCGCAACCGCAATGCTATTTTTCTGGAGCCGTAACTGCCTAGCAGGTTTGCCCGGCAGTTCGGGTACAACCAACTTTGTTTAGACAGCCCCAGCTCTTGTCTGGGTTATGAGGGAAGTCTTCTTGATGGTATCAGAGCTTGGCAATATTATGATTCGTTCCATACTCGCACCATTTTCTCGGTCCCTGCTATTAAGGAGTCGGTGGAGATCTTGCATATGGCGGCTCTGTATCATGTCATGGCGAACAAGCCCCCGGTCGGTTTTAACCCAAGTACCAGTTTTATTGCTGGCACTGGTCTAGAGGAAGGCTCTCAAGGGGCCAAGAAAAGAAAGACTAGAGCCGAAGTGCCAGATTTGGATTCCGCTGCTGAAGGTGATGAAGGCAACGAGCATAATGAAGATGACTCTATCCTTCCAGTGGTAGGCGCAGAGGTGGGTCAGTTGCATGTTTTGTCAGATGAGATGCTGAGGGATCAGTCCCTTGTTGTGCCTGGTCCTATCCCGAAACGTAGTAGGCAGGTTCCTCCTATAGGCAGTGTTTCTCGATCCCGGAAGCTGGTTGCGACTAGGCACCGTCCGCCAGCCACAAAAGAGAGTGGAGAAGAAGTCAATCCTGCGTCAGAGGTAACAAAACTGCTCTCGATCCCTTCTTCCTTCTTTCCTTTGAGTTTCAATCCTGATTGTCTTCGTTCCCTCTTTTAGGTGTCGGGGGAAGAAGAAGAGTTTCAGGATGTCGAGACGGTGACCCAGGATGACGGGGCCTCCCATGAGCCTGTTCCTATTCAAGAGGACGCAAATCAATCTGTATCCCCCTTCAAGGTGACGGGGTCAGGGGACGTGACTGAGTTTAACTCAGGGATCCCGGGTGGGGGGACCATGCCCGTTGTGGATGAGCCGCGACCTTCATGCCCCTCCCCTGGTAAGATTAGCCGAATCCTAACCCGTGAGGAAGCCTATCTGCTCTATCATCATGTCCTTCGGGTTACGTCGATTGACTGTTATTCTGGACATTCAGGTCCTGCCCCTTCAGTGCCGAGGATGGACGTCATCGAGACAACCCCAACCGAAGGGGCATCGGTGGAAAGGGGTGTACTTTCTCACTGCCCGACTCGTCTTGATGGGCCTTCTGGGGGCCCGAGTTTAACGGGCCAGTTCTTGGGGCAGTCGGGGCAGGAAGCAATGGTCCTTGCTTCATCCTCCGCTCCAATGGCTTCGAGAATCGACCTTTCTTCCCTGCCGAGCATCCAAGCTCTCCGGGCGGCGGAAGATGAGTTGGCCGCTATTCATGCATCGTTCTGCTCAGACTCCGCTCCCTTGGTGGCGAGCTCTAGCGTTACTCCTCCGACGTTGCCGCTCCGGCTTCCTCTAACGCCCTCCTCTGCTGAAGTTTTGAACGACGCGTTGCAGGATGTGGTTGCCAGTTTCTATCGTCATTTGAAGAGAGGAATCGAGGCCGCTGTAGAAAGAGGGACCTCTTTTACCTTGGCCCGAAGATGCGCCCATGGTCAAATAAACATCCTTAGGGATCTTCCTGATGATGCAGGAATGGCTTCGCTTCTAGAGGCAAAATTGCTGGAGGCTGATCAGCTGGTGTCCGAACTTCGAGTATTGCGGCAGGCTGATCTGCCTGCTGTTATAAACGAGGAGCGGAATTCCCTTATTGCTGTAATAGAGAGGACCAGAGCGGCTCGAGATAAGACTAGACCGGCCGCACTGAAGGATCTCAGCGACTTAGCTGATCGGTATGATCAATTGAGTTATGCGACCGAAAACGTAGTGGCTCGGGAGGAGTCTGTCTCTCGTGAGATTACCGAGACGCGGGAGCAGATCCTTGCGCTTCAGAAGAAGTTGACTCTCCTGGAGTTTGAACTCGAGACCGCCCGCAATGACAGGGGGCTAATTGCTCAAGAAGCTGACAGGGTTACTCAAGCTTCGACTGACCTGGAGACTGTCTTGAAGAAATTGGAAGATGACTGTCAGGTGCTCCTGGATTTGGATAATGAGGAGCGGTTACTCCAGGAGGCCGAGCGTCGCGCTCGGCAACGGATTGAGCGGGAGACCACCTCAGTGAGAGACCGCCTCCTAGAATTGAGTAACACTGAAAAGTAGTTGGCCTTTTCTTTTCCCTTCTTTTTCTTTCTCTTCTCTTTTTTTTTGAAAGGGACGTGGTCCCGAAATATGTAATGCTTCTTTTTTTTTCTTCCTTCAAATAAAGAGTATTTTCAATTCTACCCTTCATTTGTATTGCTTGCTGTGCCTGTGATATTGTGGTGATGTTCTCCCCCGCATAGGGGATATATTTGTGGACCTGTTACCCATGGCATACCTTGGTTTTAGGTAGAGATGACAAGTTTCGGTCAGGATACCTGAAGCAGCCATAGCAAAGTGGTCATGGGTGCTCTTGGTATTGAGAAAAAAATTACCGTAGAGCAGCTGGGCTCCTGGGGCATGATGAGGTGATAGGTTTGTGTTAAGAAATTTAGCTGAGGATATTTGTGGGCCTATTACCCTTGGCATACCCTGGTTTAGGATACGGGTTATAGGATGAAAGAGAGCTGCCATACTTGCTCAGAGGTAACGAGGACATGGCAAGTAGGAAAGTTTTTTGAACATAGAGTCTTCCTACTTAGAGGTAATGAGTACATGGCAGGAGCAAACTCGACGGAGGGTATTGGTGGTCAACAGAGGACATTTGTGGTCAACATAGGATATTTGTGGTCAACAGAGGACATTTGTGGTCAACAGAGGACATTTGTGGACCCATTACCCTTGGCGTACTCCGGTTGTGGGTACAGGTAATAGGTCGAAAGGGGATCATCATACTTACTCAGAGGTAATGAGGACATGGCAAGTATAAAGGTTTCTTCGACGGAGCCTTCCCATTCAGAGGTAATGAGGACATGACAGGAGTAGGCTCAATGAAGGGGGGTACGTAGAATAACTCAGAGGTAATGAGGACATGGAAATTCTATGTAGGGGTGATTTGTTTTTTGGCAAAAATGGGACGACTCAGAGGTGATGAGGACATGGTCGTCTCAGAAATTTGTGGATCCGTTACCTTTGTTGTGCACTGGGAGTGCAGGTATTAGATCATGAGAGAGGATCTCTTGTAGGAAGAAAGTTCAGCGGTATGATCATACATAACTTTCTACCTGAAAGAGTGACCAGGATGTGAGTTCAGAGGCACCATCGGGTACATGACTCGAGAATCTGGAGAATGGTGAGTGTGAGTTCAGCGGTACCAGCAGGTACATGACTCGAAAATCTAAAAAACTATGAGGGTGAGTTCAGTGGTATCAGCGGATACATGACTCGAAGATCTGGAAAATTATGGGGTGAGTTCATTGGTACTAGTGGGTACATGACTCGACAATCCATGAATGTTGGAATCAAAGTGTAAGTTCAGAGGTACCAGCAGGTACATGACTTAGGAATTTGGAATATGTTTATGGAAGAAGGTCATGAGTTCAGCGGTACACGCGGGTACATGACTCGAAAATCTGTGAATGTTGGAATCAAAGTGTAAGTTCAGAGGTACCAGCAGGTACATGACTTAGGAATTTGGGGTATGTTTATGGAAGAAGGGCATGAGTTCAGCGGTACACGCGGGTACATGACTCGAAAATCTGTAAATGTCGGAATCAAAGTGTAAGTTCAGAGGTACCAGCAGGTACATGACTTGGGAATTTGGGATATGAGTTCAGCGGTACAAGAGGGTACGTGACTCGATAAGTTGGAAAATTAGGGGATTGAGTTCAGTGGTACCAGCGGGCACATGACTCAAAACTCTGGAAAATGTTGTTTAAACATAGTATTTCTTCAGGAACTTGCCGTTGACGGGCAACATGAGCAAGTCTCCGTTCTGCTTGGCGAGGCGGTAAGCACCATTGGAGAACACGGCCTCGATGATAAATGGGCCTTCCCATTTTGGCTGGAACTTGCCGGTGGTCTTGTGAGTCATGACCATTGGCCTCCTGACTGCCAAAACAAGATCGCCCACTTAGAATGTTCTGACTTTGACCTTTTTGTTGAAGGCTCCTGAGATGCGTGCTTGGTATAATTCGATCCTTTGCTGAGCTAGGAGGCATTTTTCATCTAAGGCCTCTAACTCTTGTAGTCGACGTCGGTAGTTATCATCCGTTGTCAATTGATAAGTGAGGGCGACTCTGAGTGAGAGAATCTGAGTCTCTAATGGGAGAACTGCCTCACTCCCATACACCAGAGAGAATGGTGTATTCCCGGTGGCTGTTCGAACCGTGGTGCGATAAGCCCATAAGCACTCGCCGAGCTTCTCGTTCCAGTCGCGTTTGTTGGAGGAGACAAATTTCTTGAGGAGTTTGATGATTATTTTGTTGAATGCCTCTGCTAACCCGTTTGCTGCCGGGTTGTATGGTGTCGAAGCGACATTCTGAATGCGGTGTTTGTCGCAGAATCGGTAGAATGCGTGGCTTATAAACTATGGACCATTATCATGGATGATCCTTCGGGACAGTCCAAAGCGGTAGATGACGTGGTGCTTCAGGAAGCTGATTACGTTCGAAGTCTTGACTTCGGCGAGTGGGACAGCTTCTGCCCACTTTGAGAAGTAATCAGTGATCGCCAGTATGAAACGATGTCCTCGGGAGGAAGGTGGGGTGATTGGACCAATGATATCTATTCCCCATGCTTCGAATGGCCAGGACGCCACTGTCGGATGTAGGAATTCGGATGGTTGGTGAATGAAGTCTGCGTAGACTTGGCAGGCCTTGCATTTTCGGGCATAATCTATTGTATCAGCCACCATCGTGGTCCAGTAGTAGCCCATCTGGCGAAGGCGGTCTTGCAGCTTAGGGCCAGGCTGATGGGCCCCGCAGACACCGTCATGAGCCTCTCGTATGGCTTCTTTAGCTTCTGCGTTCGACAAGCACCGAAGTAGTAATCCGTCGTAGGAGCGGCGATACAGCATTTTCGTCTCTGTATCGTAGAAGAATCTGAGAGAACGCCGTCTGATAGAAGTAGCCTCCTTCGGTTTCTCGGACAGGATGTCATAGACCACGAAGTCTATGAATGGTTGTCTCCAGTCTGGCGCTTCATCGATCATCTGAGCAGAATAACTCGCCATGGCTTGAACGTTGTTCTTGGGACAGACCAGCTCATGGCCGATTACATCGACCGAATGATGAGAGTGGTTTGGCACTGCTAGGGAATCAGCCAGGCCTGCTAGGGCATCAGCTTCGATATTCTGGAGTCTGGGGACGTGTTCGATAAAGAATCCCTCGAATGATGTAACGCCCCAGTCCCAAAATACGTAGGACCAAGTACGTAGACATGCCAGCTGTATACATACGAAATATATGGACCTCGTATGTATACATAAGCTGTAAATGTAGTAATCCAAGACAACTAAATCTCATCCACAATGAAAGAAATAATAATATAGAAATCAAACTTAAATATTTATGATACAATCGTTGGGCGGAGACAAAGTCCACTACCAACTAATTTAAATAGAGAAGAAATATACAATAAAGTGATTGGTCGAGCGAAGCAATGACAAGTCCAAAAGCAATCATCACGAAGGATAGAGCGCAAGACATGACCTTAGCTAGAGCACCTGCAGAAATCACGAAAACACACACCTGGGGAAAAACCAGGTCCTCAGAGGGACGTAACAATACACATAATATCATGCCAATAACTGAATAATAGAAGCTCAACATAAAAGTATATATACAACTAAACAAATAAAGGTCCTTAACCATTCTATGTGTTAATGCGTTTTGAAGACAACGTTCCACACAAGGGCTCTCGAAGCTAGAAATACGGCACGTTAGCGTTTCAACCAAGGCACTAGTGGCGTCTAGAGAAAAGTAAATGCACGGCCCATTAGCACTCGAGCGAGAACTAAGGGGCATCCAGAGAAAAATAAATGCACGGCCACTAGCTTCTTGGGTGAGTCACTAACGGCAGCTAGAGGAAAGTAAATGCACGGCACATTTGTGTTTCAACCGAGGCACTAGTGGCATCTAGAGAAAAGTAAATAAATGGACGGCCACTAGTCTCTCGACTGAGTCACAAATGGCATCCAGAGAAAAGTAAAGGTGTGAAAGCCCCTGCAACTAATAACTGTCTCCACCCTCCCTATGCACTACTCGTGCTGAATCCACATCACGACATTTCCTAATAACTGCTAAGTTGCTAAGTCTTCTAGACAACCATAACTATTTAGCAGTTATTGCCTATCGCACGGCATGTGCGCACCGATGGCCAGTCGATACGTACGTCCGAGATCTATATGAGACTCGTGACTCATGATACACAAGTGTCGGGCCAATGAATGCAACACAAACAACGGTGGTCCCTTAACTCTAAGCCATATGTAACTAAAATATAATAATTTGCAAGTACAATTTATATTTTCTAGAATAAGTAAAAACATGTATGATATTGAGCAAGAAATTAAACAGTAAAGGCAAGGTGTCTTGCCTGATGTCCGAGTGAGGTAAGATGATATCCTGGCGACGAATCAACAGCAGCGCACAAGAGGAAGGTATAGGTACAACTTCGGATGCTGAAATAATCTATTATCTAATTATAAATAATACTGCACCTATTACATTTATTTAATAAATTCTAAAGTTAGGATATGGCATAGATTTTTGTATTAGCTCTCCAAAAAACTAAACGGATCACATTTTCGTTTCCGGAATCTCCCGAAATTGCAAAAATACTGAAACCCGTTTATTTTTGGGACACTAGATACTCAAACAATATTTTTGAAATCTACAGAATGAATTTTGTCTATTAAAATATGTTTTTGGAAAGCTTACCTCGATACGCTTCTTTTAAAAAAAACTGGAGGCAAAACGGAGTTCGGAGCTAGGAGATATCGTCGTTCAAAGTTGCTCTTGCTACTAAAAAGCGGGGCTGAATTATAATGACGAATTTTAGAGTTTCTATTGGACTAAAAATAATTTCGAATTATGGATGATAGAAGGGGGATGTATTGGGTTTATATAGGTATTTATTTCAGATTTATCTCCTAAATTAGATAGGATTTGGTTTAAATAAATTGGAGTTTGCTTTGTTAGGATAGGATATAGATAGAGATGTTTTCCTAGTAGAAGTAGGATTAGTATTTATTTAAAACCCCCTTTAATTAATCTTCCTTTTCATTTAAATTATTTTAAAACCGATTCAATCCAAATCCAACTCAATTAAATCTAGATAATTTCAAATCCAAATTAAATATAGATGATTCCCATATTTAAATCAAACTTATTTAAATTAAATCAATAAAATCTAATCAAAGTTTAAATTACCACAATAAGTTCAAAATATCTTTTCTAAAAATAATAATAATAAATAATTTCGAAAATCCAAAAAAATATATGAATAAAAATTTGTACATCCATACAAATAAGGTATTTACATAAAATATAGTTTTCTAAATTAATTTGAACTAGAAATAAAATAATCTTTTATAAAAGTAAAAGATAAAGGTTTTGGCAAGTATCGTGAAATGTTTTTTTGATATGAAAATATTTGTTTATACTATGTATTGAAACAACATATTTATTCTATATTCATAAGAAAAACAATAATAAAATATTTGTATATGAATGAACAAATATCTCGTATTTACGTCCTTACGCATTCGCACTCGAGGTATGATACAAAAATAAAAATCAATACCAAAATAAATTAATAATAAAAAATATAGTAAAAATTTAGAGAGTTTACATCCTACCCAACTTACAAGAATTTCGTCCTCAAAATTAAAAATAAGTAGGGGGTTCGAGAAGGTACAAAGTTATATCGATCAAATCACGACGTTCAACACAAACATGCATTAGAAAATCGTGATCTCGATAACTATGGAAATAAATTACGAATTTAATTCAGGGAGTGAATGATGGTCACGATAATGAATCTAGGGTCAAGGGAAAGGACGAGTAACTCGAGATAGGGATATAGTTCCATTGGTTGGTCGGTGGCTAACTATCTTGGCAATAGATGGTGGGACAACTAAAGGGATATCAAGTACGACCGTTTTGTCATTCCAAAATAAATGAAAGACAAAAACTATTAAGAGTGTGAAGAAGCTATTATCGAATAAGAATACGTGGTCCAAAGATGACATGAATAGTTCAAAAGAGAATTGCCAAGTCAATCGTGGATGAGACTCTAGAGGCCAAGTTTAACTATGTCTCCATCCATGTTAGAACGATATGTAAAAAGCGAACCAAAGTGCACTCGGTTGATCAGACCATTATGCACCGGTTCTAATTAGACAATATGTTAGTGAGCGCGCGCTCAATAGCATAAGTCATGAACAAGCTCGATAGATGGATAAGCTTGCAAAACTAGTTTATAGTCGCAACATTAGTCAAGATGGTAAAAATATAGGCACATGAGATTATTATTAAAAGAGAGTAGAATTATTTCGAACTTCTTAAGGATTTAGGTACCTATGTAGTCATCCTAAGGTCTACTTGTCTAAGACTTGGTTAAGGTCATAAGGATAGTTAGGTCGTAAGGCATTCTACCCAACTTACAAGAGTTAAACTAATAGTGTGATGGGACAATGGGTCAAGCAATCAAGATAAAGCACAAAGCTAAGTATTTAAGGAATTAGGTAGAACAAAATCACATATCGGATCGAAAGAATTGAGTCGAGATTGAGTCACTATCTGTGGTCGAAAAGGACAATGGTATTATGGTATGGTTTATTGCTAGCCATTTTGGCTTGAAAGTCGTATCACAAAAATAAAGTACATGGGGACGTGTTTTAGTGGCACATGATATTCCTACAAGAAGGTGGGCTCATCTAGGTCTTGCATATGAAATTTGTTGAATGGAAAAGTCTAGTATTGTGCTCCAGATATCCAAGTCACACTAAAGGACACAAAAGAATTTAAAATAGAAAGTGGGAGTTCACGAGATGATAATTAAGGCACAAAATAAAGAAGATCAAGTTAAAGCATGAAATGAAATTAATTAAAGAATCCATAAAAATAATTTAGGAACACAATTCCAGAGAGAAGATAGTCTTCTAGATGAATGCAGTTAAGGAACCATTAACTCATTATTCAAATTGCAAATGGGTTAGAATGTTGCAATTAAAAGATCTAGAATTGAAGGGAGGTCGAGTAAGTCAAGGTGAAAATACAGTCACATAGCTTGGTAGATGACTAACAACACTGGTGTATATACTACTATCACGGTCATGAGTGATATGGCAATTAATGTGGAGAACATCTATCTCATTAGAGCTATCTTGATGGCCTACCATTAAAATTTAACTCAAATTTCCTCCAAAAGTTTCAAAATTAAATTTTCAAAAAAATAAACCACCAAAATTTGTATTCGCTCCAAGCCGTTCAAATTCATCATAACAATTTAAATCACTCTCATAAATCTCAAAGCAAAATTTTATCACGTTACTACTAACTTTTTCCAAAATTAACGTTTAAATTCAACTATTTAACTCAAGAGTTTATAATTTACGAATCCATAAAAATTTCACAATCAATCAAAAATTTAACACTCTAAAATTTCCAAATAACTCATAATAAAACTCTTAGCATATTAAAAGCAATCTCAAAAATTACGCTCAATGCTCTTATCAATTATAACTTCTATTCATACTAAGTCATACCAACATAATCAACAATTTTAAATGGTAACTTTATTTGATCAATCAAAACAACCTTATCACATCATTACTATATTTTTATTTTATTTCAAAATTTGTGATATTAGCAATCCAACATTAAACTAAATTTTCAAATAACCTTATCAGTAACAATCTCTTTTTTTTACCAAAAATCTAAATAGATTTGTAAATCCTCAATCATGGGACACCATTTAAAATAAAAAAATTTCAAAAATTGTTTTCATAACTGTCAAATATTTTAAACCAAAATTCACCATCATTACTTCCACTTAAAATTCAAAATTTAATAAACACAAAAATCGCAAGTTGTACAACTCAAATTTAAATAATTCTTATGGCCATTTTTAAAAGCTAAGATTATTTTCAAACCAAATTTATAATTGTTCAAAGGTGTATAACTATAATACAATTAATCATAAACATCAAAACTCGAAAATCAAATAAATTTTATATTTGTTCAAAGATGTATATCTGTCACCCAAAACTCATAAATATCATAACTCGAAAAGTAAATCAATTTCATACTTATGCAAGGATGTATAACTATAATCCAATAATTCATAAATATCAAATCTTGAAAATCAATCACTTTCTTAAACCAAGTATGAAATTCTATAAATCCTCTTGTGTTTACTATTTAGAAATCTCAAGGTTAAAACTTTCCGTGGTAATATCCTACTTTACCAATTACTAATTATTAAATCACACTAAAAAACCTTTTTAACTCAATTAGAGTCTTGAATGTATTCCAATTGCCAATATTACCATTTTAGTCGTGTGTTTGACCTATGAGCATATACTAGTGTAGTCATCTTCCTAGTTGACACTAAGCACGAAAATAAGAATCAACGGTAGAAAGAAATCAAGCAAGATACAGTTCAAGGAGGTCGAACAAGAGTTCAGAAATTGAAGCCAAGGGAAGAGGTCAAGCTGTATGGATGAGATTCCTAGATTCTAATCCTATATTGCAGTCTCATATCGGTACAATTACATAACCGAAGTGACAAACTGACCTGCATGGGCCACCACAAAAACATGTAACGCCCCAGTCCCAAAATACGTAGGACCAAGTACGTAGACATGCCAACTGTATACATACGAAATACATAGACCTCGTATGTATACATAAGCTGTAAATATAGTAATCTAAGACAACTAAATCTCATCCACAATGAAAGAAATAATAATATAGAAATCAAACTTAAATATTTATGATACAATCGTTGGGCGGAGACAAAGTCCACTACCAACTAATTTAAATAGAGAAGAAATATACAATAAAGTGATTGGTCGAGCGAAGCAATGACAAGTCCAAAAGCAATCATCACGAAGGATAGAGCGCAAGACATGACCTTAGCTAGAGCACCTGCAGAAATCACAAAAACACACACCTGGGGAAAAATCAGGTCCTCAGAGGGACGTAACAAGACACATAATATCATGCCAATAACTGAATAATAGAAGCTCAACATAAAAGTATATATACAACTAAACAAATAAAGGTCCTTAACCATTCTATGTGTTAATGCGTTTTGAAGACAACGTTCCACACAAGGGCTCTCGAAGCTAGAAATACGGCACGTTAGCGTTTCAACCAAGGCACTAGTGGCGTCTAGAGAAAAGTAAATGCACGGCCCATTAGCACTCGAGCGAGAACTAAGGGGCATCCAGAGAAAAATAAATGTACGGCCACTAGCTTCTTGGGTGAGTCACTAACGGCAGCTAGAGGAAAGTAAATGCACGGCACATTTGTGTTTCAACCGAGGCACTAGTGGCATCTAGAGAAAAGTAAATAAATGCACGGCCACTAGTCTCTCGACTGAGTCACAAATGGCATCCAGAGAAAAGTAAAGGTGTGAAAGCCCCTGCACCTAATAACTGTCTCCACCCTCCCCATGCACTACTCGTGCTGAATCCACATCACGACATTTCCTAATAACTGCTAAGTTGCTAAGTCTTCTAGACAACCATAACTATTTAGCAGTTATTGCCTATCGCACGGCATGTGCGCACCGATGGCCAGTCGATACGTACGTCCGAGATCTATATGAGACTCGTGACTCGTGATACACAAGTGTCGGGCCAATAAATGCAACACAAACAACGGTGGTCCCTTAACTCTAAGCCATATGCAACTAAAATATAATAATTTGCAAGTACAATTTATATTTTCTAGAATAAGTAAAAACATGTATGATATTGAGCAAGAAATTAAACAGTAAAGGCAAGGTGTCTTGCCTGATGTCCGAGTGAGGTAAGATGATATCCTGGCGACGAATCAACAGCAGCGCACAAGAGGAAGGTATAGGTACAACTTCGGATGCTGAAATAATCTATTATCTAATTATAAATAATACTGCACCTATTACATTTATTTAATAAATTCTAAAGTTAGGATATGGCATAGGTTTTTGTATTAGCTCTCCAAAAAACTAAACGGATCACATTTTCGTTTCCGGAATCTTCCGAAATCGTAAAAATACTGAAACCCGTTTATTTTTAGGACACTAGATACTCAAATAATTTTTTTGAAATCTACAGAATGAATTTTGTCTATTAAAATATGTTTTTGGAAAGCTTACCTCGATACGCTTCTTTTAAAAAAAACTAGAGGCAAAACGGAGTTCGGAGCTAGGAGATATCGTCGTTCCAAGTTGCTCTTGCTACTAAAAAGCGGGGCTGAATTATAATGACGAATTTTAGAGTTTCTATTGGACTAACAATAATTTCGAATTATGGATGATAGAAGGGGGATGTATTGGGTTTATATAGGTATTTATTTCAGATTTATCTCCTAAATTAGATAGGATTTGGTTTAAATAAATTGGAGTTTGCTTTGTTAGGATAGGATATAGATAGAGATGTTTTCCTAGTAGAAGTAGGATTAGTATTTATTTAAAACCCCCTTTAATTAATCTTCCTTTTCATTTAAATTATTTTAAAACCGATTCAATCCAAATCCAACTCAATTAAATCTAGATAATTTCAAATCCAAATTAAATATAGATGATTCCCATATTTAAATCAAACTTATTTAAATTAAATCAATAAAATCTAATCAAAGTTTAAATTACCACAATAAGTTCAAAATATCTTTTCTAAAAATAATAATAATAAATAATTTTGAAAATCCAAAAAAATATATGAATAAAAATTTGTACATCCATGCAAATAAGATATTTACATAAAATATAGTTTTCTAAATTAATTTGAACTAGAAATAAAATAATCTTTTATAAAAGTAAAAGATAAAGGTTTTGGCAAGTATCGTGAAATGTTTTTCTGATATGAAAATATTTGTTTATACTATGTATTGAAACAACATATTTATTCTATATTCATAAGAAAAATAATAATAAAATATTTGTATATGAATGAACAAATATCTCGTATTTACGTCCTTACGCATTCGCACTCGTGGTATGATACAAAAATAAAAATCAATACCAAAATAAATTAATAATAAAAAATATAGTAAAAATTTAGGGAGTTTACAAATGATGAGATAATGTTGATCGCTATTTGGTGGTAGGGGATCATGTCTTCATGACGGACTTCGTACGTCCCCCGAATCTGGTTGACGATTAATTGCGAATCGCCGTATGCTTCAAGGTATTCTACCCCCAGTTCTCTTGCGAGTTGGAGGCCAATGACCAAAGCGTTGTACTCGGCCACGTTGTTAGAGCAGGGTTCCGTGAGAGAGTAGGCGCGATTGATCACTAGCCCGGTAGGAGAGACCAATACTACTCCGACTCCGACGACGATGTTTCCCTTGGGTCCGGTTCTTGAAGCGCCATCGAAGAACATCTGCCATATGTTATCGTGGGTGGTTGTATTTGAATCGGCGACCTTATCTGGGATTTCTTCGTATATTCTGGATGATTTCGATCCTGGACGGGCCGCCAAAAAGTCTGCCAGGGCTTGACCTTTGACAGCCTTCTGCGGGACGAAGATCATATGATAGGGGGACAGCAATATCGCCCATGTAGCGAGACGGAAGCTGAGTGCCCCTGGTTTGGTCATGAGGACCCTGAGAGGGTTGATTCGTGAGATCACATGTATGGTTTGCCCCGTGACATAGTGTCGCGTCTTTTGAATGGCGAATACCAGGGCGAGGCACTCTTTCTCCATAGCGGTGTATCGGTGTTCGGGCCCGACCATCATTCGGCTGAGATAGTAAATGGCCTGCTCGTGGCCTGCGTCATTGTTTTGTGCCAGCAGGGCACCGAGGGAGTGTTCCATTGCTCGTACATAGAGCAGGAATGGTTTTCCAGGGACCGGGGCCACCAGGACTGGAGGATTTGATAAATATTCTTTGATGTCATCGAAAGCGCGCTGGCATTCCTCGTCCCATACGAATGAGACTCCCTTCTTCATGAGGTGGGTAAACGGTCGACATCGCCCGGAGAGGTTGGAAATGAACCTCCTGATATAAGCTAGCCTCCCTTGGAGGCCTCTAAGTTCACGGAGATTTCTCGGGGGACCCATCTCCATGATTGCCCTCGTTTTCTCGGGGTCTACATGGATACCCCGTGCAGTGATGATGAAGCCCAAGAACTTCCCGCTGGATACGCCTAAGAACGATTTTGTAGGGTTCATCTTCATATTGTGGGCTCGTATTAAGTTGAACACCGTTCTCAGGTCTTGCAGATGATCCTCCTTACGGCGACTCTTGACGGGGATGTCGTCGATATAGCATTCCACTGTCTTGCGCAAATGTTCTCTAAAAATGATACTCATGGCTCGTTGATATGTAGCGCCAGCATTCTTTAGACCGAATGGCATGACTGTGTAGCAGTATGTGCCAATCGGGGTTCGGAATGAAGTGTGCTTTTCGTCGTCGGGAGACATCTTGATCTGATTGTACCCCGAGAATCCATCCATGAATGACATACGTTCAAAGCCGCATGTATTATCGATCATGATGTCTGTGATAGGAAGGGGAAATTTATCTTTGGGGCATGCCTCGTTCAGGTTGCGGAAGTCGATGCAGATTCAAATCTTCCCATTCTTCTTGAGGACGGGTACTATATTGGCAACCCAATCAGGATGTTGCTCTTCACGAATGAAGCCGCTGGCTATTAACTTGTTGACTTCAGTTTCGATCGCGTCCATGATGCCTGGGCGAAAGCGTCGTTGTTGCTGCTTGACTGGCTTTGCATCTGGCCGTATATTGAGTTTGTGGAGAGCGATGTCAGGATTTAACCCCGGCATGTCTTCATAGCTCCAGGTGAACACATCAATGTATTCTCTGACAAGTACTAACAGCGATTCTCGTTCTTCGTCAGTTAGGCTTTTACTGATAAAGATCGGTTTTGGAGAAGATTCGCTGCCGAGATCCACTTGTATGACCTCATCTTCGGTAGGAGGTTCTCTCAGTTCGAACCGCTTTTCCCATTGTGCGTCTAATTGCTGGGCCTATGGCTCTAGCTCAAGGATTTCGGCGATGTCTTCGTCTTCCTTGTAAGCGTCGGTGAATGCCATGTTGACTGACATGACTTGTCTGAACACATCTCCGATGCTGGTATCTGAGTCAGAAGTCGGTGATCCGGTTGAATGTGACTGCCCATCGTATTCTTTATCTGAGCTTTCAGGGGTCGTAGTAGGCGTTACATACCCTAAACCGCATCGGGTTTTGTTAAAGTAGTTCCGTGGTTTGCCCGTCGGGACTGGCGTCTTCAAAGGTAATCGTCGTCCAGTGCCGTAGTTCAGTCCTGGCGTTGTCTCTAGATCATACCCCTATTTCTGTATGAGATATTTGGATTGAGGGCTATAGAGATACAGAGGCAGTCTTTCGGCCTCTGACCCAAAGTCGACTTCTTCCATGGCGAGGGGATGCGGGTTGTTCGTCCGGCCGAAGATGATTGGGTGGTCCCCTTCCTCGATTATTCGGTAAGCATCTTCTACTGGAGTAAGTTGGATAGCGGTGTACACATTTGTCACCTGTGTATGTAGGTGAGTGCCTATACCGTGTTCTATAGCATACATTGTACATAGCTTATTGAGCTCGGTGTAGTTCAAAGATAACCCTTTATTGATGAAGTAAGGTATCTTTTCTAGAGGGATTACATCATCTGCGGAGGGAGCGTCAGTGTGGGCAGCCACATACTTGGCTAGCTCTGGTTCCTCTTCGGCTACCCCCTGTGTGAATGAAGATTGAGAGGGCGTCCTAGTCAGCTTGATCTTTAGAGGTTCAACTGACGGAACGGAGCGTGGGGTTGTTGGTAGACTGGCAACCCCCAGTCCGGCATTTGATGTGGAGCGAGGGGTGGCTGGTTCGCTTGAAGTGTCAGACCTCGCATCGGGGTGACGACCTTTCTTAGGCAGGCGTATCGTCAGAGGTCTATCGGAGGGATTGAGCTTCTCTGTTTGGGATTGACCGACTCTCGACAATCTGATGGTAAGTGGCCCTGTCGTGGGTCTCGGTACCTGGCCGGACCTTGGCAGCCGGATTCTCAACTGCTCTTCCTGTGCCGAGAGGCTGATCGCGTCCTTACGCAGTGTGGCCGTAAGGGGTGCAGAATTGCCTGGTTTGCGAGCCTAGAGGTGGATTGTCAGAGGTTCTTCTGATCCGGTGGTTGCTTCATCATCAGTTTGTTTATTTCCTCCTTCAAGGTGTCTCTTCGACTTTTCGTATAGGCAGGAGTCCGAGTAATAAGATTCGACCCCTTTGAAGGGATCGATGTCAGCAAATTCTGTCCTCACGAAGCCGTGCTTGTCGACATATTTGAAGTATTGGTGTAGCGTGGAAGGCACGATCATGTAATCGTGTATCCAAGGGTGCCCCAAAAGGATGTTGTATGAAGTGTCGGCATCTATGACGTAGCAAGTGACTTCTGATTGGAGATCGCCAATCTGACATTTCAGACGGATCTTCCCGATTGGGTAGCTCCTGCCCGAATTAAACCCGCTGATGGCGGTGTTTGTAGGGGTCAGGCAATGCATCAAAATTTGAAGATGATGCAGTAGTCCTTTCGAAATGATACTTATGGATGACCCAGGGTCAATGTGCATCCTGTCCACCTTTATGTCGCTGATGTAGCCTGTGTAGTATAATGGGCGATCGTGTAGATTAGTCTTGATGAGCATATCTTGTGGAGTGAAGACGATGTTGGGCATTGCTCCCGTACAGGCACTGTCTTGGAGGTCTGCGGGCTGATTTTCTTCCGTGAGGTTGACCTGAGCCAGGTACACGTCGGCATTTTGAAGTGCATCGCTCAAAGCTGTGCGGACATCCTTCGAGAGCCTCAGGAGTTCATATAAGGACAATTTGGCCGGTGTATTGGCCAATTGTGCCAAGATGTCGAAGTTGTAGGGCCTCTCCAGCCCCTGAGATGTTTCCTTTCGGAGGGATTTGTCGAAGCGAGTCTCCTTCGGCCTAGGCTTGTCGGTCGTCGAAGGCTGAGCCGGTCCCGGAGCATCCGTGGTAGTGGACGGATGATTATCAGTCGAGTTTTCAGCCACAGGTTGAGATTGTGCTCCGGATCGAGTAACAACGGCCGTGACTTCCTCTTTATCTGCTGAGGTGGTACGGCAGGATCTGACTTTTCCACTTTTCTTTTTAGAAGATGGAGTGGACTGAGTTACCTCGTGGACTAGGTCCGGATGGACCCACATGATTTCCCCTCGTGATGTGGTGAGGGGTACTAGACCAGCAGCTTGAGCAGGCGAGAGATTAGCAATCTCTATCATTGCCAGAGGGATGGGTATAACCCCGTCCTGGGTCTCTGTTGGAGGGAAGCTGCCGAATTAAACGGGCACCATGTTGGCTGCCACGGTTACCTCCTCGAAATCGATGGCCAGAGCGTTCGAATCGATGAGGTTCTAGATATATCGTTTCAGTTGGTAGCAGTTGTGCGTAGCATGGTGGACGTAGCGGTGGTAATGGCAGAACTTTGGGTTCTCCAGATCAGCCGGCCGAGGCTTCCGTCTTGGTGGAGGAAGCTGAATCCTATCTCCTTGTATGAGCATGTCCAAGATAGGCTTGACGTGACCGTCTTCAAAAGAGTAAGTGATTTGAGGCCATTGTTTGTCCGCAGGTTGCGACTCAGGCTTCTGGGCTGTATCGGCCACCATAGCCTGCTTGCCTCTGTTGTTCCGGTTGTTGGAGGGGCTACCTCCATTGTCGTTGGTGGTGCTGGGACGCTTGCTCATGTTCTCTCCCTCTGAGATATGTAATCCCAGTTGGCGAGCCTTCTTTAATCGTTCTTCGGCACTCGTAGCACTAATGATAAAAGCCTTCCAGTCCTTGAATTGACTCTCGCCCATCCAGAGACTGATTGTTGGGAGTAGTCTCTTTTGGCAAATTTCGATCAAGGAGGAGTCCGGGTTGCAAGATGGTAACTTCATTGCGGTTTGACGGAACCGCTCAATGTAATTCCTCGTCAGCTCTTTCTTTTCTTGAATGACGTCCATGAGGGTAGACATCGTGACGTCCTGTCCTACCACATAGAACCTCTCCAAGAACAGGCGTTTGAAGCCAGCGAAGGAATGGATGCAATTGTCCGGCAGGTTACGGTACCAATCGAAGGCGACTCCTTCCAATGCCCCAATGAATAACCGTGTCAGGATAGCGTCATCATAGGGCAGATGGTCGGTAGTGACCTCGAAGTAAGTGATGTACCGACTTGCTGAGGTCTTGCCATCATAGGGGTTGATATTGAACGGCTTATATCTTGGTGGGAATGGAACATCCCTCCATTCAGCAGGATATGGTTGCCGTATTCTGAAGTCTTGAGAGTTTTCTCTGGCGTGGAACATGGCTCGGAGCTCTTGAACTTCTCTCCTTACTTCTCGGGTCTCATCTGTCGCAGTCGGAGCCGTTACTTCGGGAGGATTATTGACCGGGTTCGATGCCGCCGAATTTGAATCTACGTTGATTGGGGGACCCGTGCTTGTCTGGCCAGGTGTCACCCCTGCAGATTAGGAAGCGCCGCTTTGATCTCGTCTACAGACTTGACCAAGGCGTGCAATATGGCCTCCAAAGTGTCGATACGCTGGCGATCACCGGAACCGCCTTGATTGTTGTCTGTCATGAACACCGTCTTCACATGAGGAGTGACGGAAGGAGTGGTGGCGGATGTACCCTCCGAGTCGTACCCGTGCACCGAGAAATCATCAGGATATGTGGGGATGTTCTCTTCAGGTTCAGACTCGGAAGGAACACTACCCCCGGCATCGGAGCTTGCTTCGTCTAGGATGTCCTTGGGGACGTCGGTATCTGTTGTATCCGTCGGAGGATTTGCTTCCTCCAGTCCGTATTCCTGGAATGTCGGATTGTCGTGGATGTTTGGAGGAGTGCTACCCCCAGTTCCGACGACCCCCAATGTTGCAGACGACGAACTTCCTACTGCAGCAGTTTTCGTCTTCGAACGGGTGTGTTGAAATACTCCAGTGGAGGATATCCCTTTAGACGACGGTTTCTTAGCTGTAGTAGTTGACACCTTTGGGCTGGAGATACTCGTTTTCTTCCCTCTTCCCTTGGCGAGAACTTTCTGCACGGATTTGCAGGAGACAACAGGAGGTGTCTCGTCTTCTGAGCTCGGGTGATGTAGTCTTTGGAAGACGGATGGCCGGTCTTCCGTCACCGCCGCGCTGCTGCAGCAGCAGTTGACGATGATCTGGGTGCATTGATGTCCATGTGAGGGCTGTTTACACCCCGAAGCTCTTTCTCTTTCCTTGCGTTTGTGGAGGATAACCTCACGCAGGTCAGAGGAACCACTTTGTCTGTTTGCCGCCGGGAGCTGGACTTGAGTGGTCTTATACAACTTCCCATCAGAGGCCCGCGTGATAATCAGCGGGACGCCCCGATAGTCAGAGGTTGGGGCAGTCGTCTGGACTTGATGAGCCCGCGCTGCCCTAGACTTCCTCCTTTTAGCACTTGTGGGTGCGTAATAGGAGGAGTCTAAGTCGAATACCACAGAGTCTAGATTATCATCCAGATAATGATCAGAGTCAGGACCGCATGAGAGCCGGTCGAAGACTGATCGAGAGAAGCGTAGGACGGATGCTATGAGGCTAGCATTGGGTACCGTGCAGGCTGTCTGCATGCGGCTGTCTTTTGTTGTAGGATGAGTCTTTATGCGGTTAGGAGTCACGACCGTGCAGGCTGACCGTATGCGGTTGGCATCTGTGGCTGCATGGGTTTTCTGCAAGCGATTGACTTTAGTAGCCGCATGAGTCTCATCCGTGCGGTTGGCAACTGTAGTCGCATAAGTTATGCGACTGACAGATGTGGCCACATGAGTTTTCTTTATGCGGTCGGCGGTTGTAGCCGCATGGGTTTTCTCCCTGCGGTTAATATTCTTCTGCGGCTCGGAGCGCGTAGAGTTCCTCTTTGCCCCTGCAAGTCCAGCATCATAGTGTTTTCTTCTGTCGGACTTGGGGACAGCAGAGTTGTCTACGGTCTGAAGTGGGGCCGCAGGGGAGTCTTTCTCGCCATCTTGAGCAATAGAGAGCACCTCATCAAGGGCTTACGGAGGAGCAAATGATTTTGGCCTCCACTCTTTGCGAGCCTTTATGGTGCGGGTGCGCTTCTGGACCGGGCCAGCGCTACCTTCAGAGAGCATCTCTTCGAACGCCTGTTGGACGAAGCGTACGACCATCTTCTGTTGTGTAGAGCCAAGTTTGGCAGTGTCCGATTGCGTCACCAACTCCTCAACCGTGGAGAAGTTAGTCCCCAGTAGAGTCGCCATCGTGTTTGCCATTGATTGTAAAAGTACAGAACAATTATCGGAGGACTGAACTTAGACTCACAATACAAACTCGCTCGTACAAAGAAAGCCTAGGGACGAAAACCTAGGTACAGCAGTCTAAGTACGATTGTTTATTTTAGATTCTGGGGGGTGACGATAGAGGCTCGGGAAAGCGACGGCCGCTCTGCCTTACTCCTTGGACGATCGGTACGCAGCCTTGACTCGGGGAAGATCTGCTTGGTCGTTGACGAAGAAACGCCTTCTTGCTCTCTCTCTGATTGCTCTCCTGGCTTCTCTCTCTCTGTGTATATTCTCTCTCTGACTATGGGGGAAGTCCCTCTGTGTATACCTATTCTTCTCTGGTTTCTTTTTGTATATCTCTCTATATGCTACAAGGGAATGGCACCTTGCTATTTATAATAGTGGGATGTGATCGCTAGGGTTGCCAATGATTAGCTCTTGGAGATGGCGACGGCTTGGAGATTGATCAATCCAGGCCGTTCGTTTCGGATTGTGGCGAATCAGAACCATTAAGGATAGATTACACCAAATCCCCATTAGCAATCAATGCTGATTGGCATAAATCTTCCTTATAATGATTCTCTCATATCTGCGAATAAATCAAATTTATTCTTCTGTCACGTGCCCCAGATCATTGGGATTCGACCCGATCTTGGATTGCCATAAATCTGGGAGATTGATCGGTTGAGAACACGTGTCCTGAGAGCCAATGGTGAGACTGGAACCGCATGCAGATTGGGCCGCATGAGATTTGGGCCGCATAAATTTTGGGCCGCATAAGACTTGGGACACGTGTCAGGACTGTCTGGGCAGTGGCCTCCTCCTTCAAACTTCTGAACCATATGATGAGCCGCATGAACCGTATAATGGTGTGTCTGCTTGAGCCGCATGGGCATGATCTTCTTGAGCCGCATAGGGATGATTCCACTCGAGCCGCATGGGACAGCTTCACTCTGAACCGCATGGGAAGTCTTCACTTCGAGCCGCATAAGCACACCCACGTGGCAGGGCCACGTAGCATTTTGTTGTTCTCGGGGGATTGTGTCAGAGATTTCTTTCTCTTCCATAGAGATTCATCATCATGACAGAGTCATAATTACCTGCTTTGGTGTCAGGTCTGTCAACTTTTCAGAGGGGTCAGCCGTCAAAGCGATTAATACAGCATGGAGGGGAGCACTGTCACGCCACGTGTCTTCTGAGCCGCATGGAATGCCTCCGGTCGCATAGCTCCTTATGCCGCATGACTCCCTGAGCCACATGCATTTTCTGAGCCGTATGGGTCTTTCTTGGCCGCATGAGTCAATTTCTTTAGTATTTTTCATGCTTCTACAAGCATGTCTGAGTCTCCTTGATGTGGGCGCATAGTATGGATCCAGTGAGCCTGGGTGCATGACCCTGGAGGCCCAATCTGTTGAAGACAGAGGTATTCTGGTTGGGGTTATGCGCCCAAGCATCCACTTGGGCGCATGGCTTTGGGCGCATGCTTGGTGGAGCAGCACTGCTTTCTTCCAGTTTTGCCTCCTTCAATTGTGAGCTTCGCTGGGTTTGCCCAGAGTGTCACACACCCCGATTCTTGGCATCGTAGTATTTTCTTCTACCAAGTCTCGAGTGTCGAACACTCTGTTGTTGATTGCGCAGAAAAGAAGTCACTGGGCTAGTAGAGCCCGAAACGGTGTGAGCCTTCTCCATTTAGGGAACTTATGTGGCAGAGTCATGTACCCATGTGACAGAGTCCTCCAGTTGCATATCTGCTATAACACTAGCAGGATACGCACAGCGAGCCTTCGGAAGCCAAGTCTTGCGAGACTTGTTTGGCTTCGCTGATTTTGAGGGAGTAGAACCGTCCCTCGAGAGCATCTCTTCGAACGCCTGTTGATCGAATTTTACGATCAGCATCTTCTGAGTGCTCTCCACTTTGTCGGTATCGGATTGCATCACCACCTTCTCGTCAGAGGAAAAGGTAGTCCCCAGCAGAGTGGCCATTTTTGTGGACACACACAAAAAGAAGAAGAAACGCTGTTTTTTTTTATTGGCGCAAGGCACCACAAATCGAGTACGCCTGAGAGATCCTGCGCTGAGGATCCCCGAGTACAAAAAAGAAATCTTGGGAATAGAACGATGGAGATCGAGCGGCAGTTGCTCCTTTACTCTGTTGATACTCCGATTACAAAAGTGGAAGAAAACCTAAGAAAATTGCTAACTCTCGGCTCACTGGCAAGAAGTGCAGCAATTTGGCTCTTGAAAATGCTCTCTGTTCTGTGTTTTGAAGAAGGATGAGACCTCTTTTTATAGTCGTTCTTGAGCTAGAATGATGTTATGCGCCCATATGAGGGAAGCACACTAGTTTTCATGTGGGCACATAACCCTGCCTTAGGCGCATAGGGTGTAGGCGCATGCAGGCTGCGAGATCGTGGATTGGTCATGGTGTTGACGTGGCCGCATACTTCGGTGCACGACTGCTCATGGAGACTGACGTGGCCGTGTGATTCAGTGCACGTTTTGACCATGGCCTTGACCGAGTCAGGCTTGGGCGCATAGCCCTATTTCAGGATATGCGCCCTCCTTCACAGGGGTGGCTTGGGCGCATAGAGCTTCACAGGATGATGGGCGCATAGAGCTTCACAGGATGATGGGCTCATAGAGCTTCACAGGATGATGGGCGCATATGAGCTTCACAGGGTGACTTGAACACATAGGAGCTTCACTTGGGCGCATATGTCCTCCTTTGGCTTGGGCGCATAAGGCATTATTTTGCTAAAATTTTCATGCTTCTACAGCAAGGTATCGCGAAAGATGTTGGCCTGCTGCTAGAAAATTCTCAGGAGGGTAATATTGTCCAATGTCGGGGGCGGGGGTAGAGCAGGTGCAGGGTACATCACTAGCGCTGGGTGCATAGTAGGTGCTGGGTACATAAAGGGTGCCTGCTGTATCATAGGTGCTGGATACAGGGCTGGTGCTGGATGCATCGTAGGTGGTGGATAGACTGCTGATGCCGGTACCGGAGGAGGGATGGATGCTGGTACTGGAGTATGCAGAGGGAACTGAGGTGGAGGTGGAATGTTATCCCTGCAGAACCTCGAGTACTGCGGCTGAGCCGGGCCGCCCTAGTGAGTAAGCTGACCTCCCTGCGTCGATGGGGTCTCGTAGGTAAAAAATTCGCCAACGGTCGGTGGAGTGTTCAGTGCAGCGTTGTTCCTGTCTTGCAAAACAATTGGCTAAAAATAAAAGAAAATCATTAGACGATAGAAAGATCCAAACAGGATGCATAAGGGTATTTGAAGTCGAGTATGGAAGTCAATGACGCAATTTCAACTCACAGAGACGGTCCTTAGGTCCCTATTCCTAGTCCTAGTCGCAAGTCTGCAGTAGTACGGCTAACTTAAGTACTACCACAGTTTTACTGTCTTTGCAAAAATAGACCTGCATGGGCTACCATAAAAATGTGTCACGACCTGCACCCAATATTTGGGCATGAATCGTGTACACGTCCAGCCTACGCCGCAGAGTCAGCGGTAGAACGCTGTAACATTATGATGAAAAACCACACAATAAAAGATATTACCCACATGGGGAAACACAACTCAATATCACAACTCAGCATTTAGAAAGTGAAATAAATAAACTATCATCTAATAGAAATGTATGATGGCTAAAGTCAAATGAAATCTCAACTACATGTCTCAATAATCAACTCAATATCCAGTACAATATCTCAGCACTAACTAAAAGGTCACTAAGCAAACGCAACAGGATCAGATGCTGCGTACTCCTCCTGATAAGCAAAATATGTCTCTACTGTATCCCCCATGTACGGGCCATACTGGTCAGGGTACTCGACCTCTTCGCAATCACCTAAAATTTGTTTGGTTACCCAGTCAGGATGGAACGAGTACAATTCACTGAATACAATTCCAATATATGAAAATGAATATAAAACAGAGGTTAGACATTAAGTATATGTTTTGAAAATAAACAGAAAAAGATGCAAAAAAAGACAAAAAATCAATAGCAAATAAATCAACTAAAATACCTTCCTAACTGTTAGAATTACCTTTGATATGTGATCAGTCTGGAACACTACACCGCGAGGTCTATGATGTCTACTTGCAAGAGAAATAGACAATGTCTACGAGGTCTACTTGCAGAAAATAAACAATGTCTACGATGTCTACTTGCATGAAAATAAACAATGTCTACGAGGTCTACTTGCATGAAAATAAACAATGTCTATGGTCGGATCACACATCCTTGGTACTTCTCATTTTCGACTCAACAATTTATAATAGGATAAAAAATCACATAACCAATGGCCAATCAATAAAATATAGTAAAAATCAATATTGAAAACAGACAATAAACTGTACTCGCCTGGTGTCCTGAGCTGCTGACAAGGATCGAGGTCCGAGACGAAGTCCGAGTAACCTATTTAAAGAATTTACAATGTCATTTATACTAAACAATGAATTAAAGTACTCTTATCTAAATTATCTCCTCGATTCCTAACCTGGTGCCTTCATTTGGTAAGGTTTTCTTATAGCTGATATTATCTGGTCTAGTACCTTGACTCCATTCTGTGCTTATCTCATGAACCCCTTTCTAATACTTTACCAGTCGGACTTAATTGTGAAACCCCACCCAATAATTGGTAAACCTGGTTGCCCATCCTCTTTTCCTATTTAATGCCCCTTTTTCTTAGTTAGGAAGTTAATCCCAGTTCTAACAATCTACTTGCTTTGTTTTCTAAATTGACCATTGTGGTGTACTTATGTGTGCTACCCCAGGCAACTGTTTCACCCACCCTTGGTATGACTCATCCATAAGAAGACCTACTTGGGTATTCATCACAGTCCCTTACCTGCCCTCTAACCAATTTTGTTACATGTGTATATGAGTGGTGCCACTGTCCTATTGGTCTGATATACCAGTCCAACTTATGTATCTGTTAGCATACCCGATGCTTGCTGTAGACTTTGGTTTCCAGAGTTGAACATGATGCCAGGTACACTTATTTCTATTGTGCTTATTAGTCATTAGCCCCCATCTAGAGAGGTTTTTCCATCACCCATATCTGATACTTGATATCATGGATCATCTATTCATTCACAGAGGGTTTATACCCCTTAGTTATGGCCAGTAGTCATTGCTTCTATCCCATCTTTAGTTGTTTATTCCAAATACTCAAGGGAAACTAACCTAAAGCAAAGGGTAAACTGAGTGGACTTGAGGGGCTATTCTCAACCATCACCCTCTGAGCAACCAGGGAGGGTCTCATAAGCAATATCATATTCCTAGGAAACTCTCAATTGTACCTGGCCTTTAGCAAGGCAGGTGGCTTTGCTGTGGCCAATAGGACACTGTCAAACTCAGGTAATCCTGAGCCATAGGCATTATAAGCAACCCAGGTCTCCTACCCTCATCTTTCTCGGTTGTCATAGGATACACAAATTTAACTGCAACCTGGATACATGGGTCTTCCCTATCTATTTGTTAGCTGGCACCATAGTTAGGGTCTGATAATTGTATCTCTTGAGGTGATATCCTATCCTAGGAAGCTACAAGGTTACCACTCCATATAACCTTACCCAGGTAATGTCAGGTACTGCAATATTGTAGTGTATTAGGGATCAACTGACCCTTGATGTAGGATCTGGATCCCTCTGTTACTCTGTGTTTATTTAGAAGGCTAAGGTTTCAGTATCTGCCAGCTTTTCCAGGTTAATAAATGCTCCAGTAGGAACACAAAGTACAGCCCACTCTTCTGTGTCCACTGGGTAATCAAGGGTAGTTTATGAAGAGTGAGGATCAAACCTATACTCTATTCCTAATACATGCATAGCTCTGCCCCTAGATCTCTAGGGTATCTTGCATCAGAGGCTGAACCATCCAAATGTTATGGAAATTCAAGGGTCTCTTCATTATTCACCTATTCAGTTGCACAGGCCTGTACATAGGTTTATCTGGTCATATGCTAATTCAAAAACCATCTCAAACATATAGGATTTGTTGATACACGTTATGTATCAACAGCCCATGCCTGATGCAACCAGCTATTCCATAGCCTAAGGTTTCATCCTTGGATACCAACTCCCATGGTCAGTAGATATAATCAGTTGGTAACTAGGCCTTCTCTAGTCGAGTGATTTAAAGTGTAGGATACTAGAAACCTGTCAGCTAATGACCCTACCCTTAGGTTACCTAAGACTATTCAATGCCAGTACCCAAAGTATCCCCTGCTCTCTCGTACAGGGTACAGTCCCTAGACCTTTGCCTATATGTTTGGTGAGGGTTGCCTACGATTTTACCTAGGAATTTCAACAAATACCTATCCTACTCCAAACTTCTAATGTTGTCAAAAGAATTTGTATCATGGCATTCAAGAAGGATAATGAACTCACCTTGTGATTGCACAGAATCTTGGCCTCTTCCTAGCGTCCACTCTGGTTTCTCTTGGCAGGAGATGATATGGGTGGCTAGGGTTTGTAGGGAGGAGAAAACACAGCCATCCATCCATGTATATATATATATTTGTAGGTTGGATGGAATCGAAGGGAAAACATTGAGGAATTCAAATTTGAAATATAGATCCTGCCTTATCTACTGGTAGTTGAGAACATTATCTATATATCCGACTAACATTAGGAGTATAGGCCATTGAGCCTGTTGAAGAATTTAAATTCGAATAATAACATTAAGGTCCCTGAATCATAGTCTTTTGCAAAGAACCCATTACTTAATACTTATATATATTTATATATATTTTATATATATATATATATATATATATATATATAAGTAAAACAGGTTTTTATAGTTAAAATTTGTAAATGTGTAAATAAAATAAATAAATAAATAAATAGATGGGGCTTACACACGTCACCTACATGCAGCACGTAACCATGCTTATATGTACACGTACTCCCATACAACACGTAAACCACATGCACGTAAACATCATTCTCAATCTAATCATAACTATTATCCTGCTGCTACACATAGTCACTATCCTGCTGTTTCACATAACTATCACCATACTGCACATAGGTATTACTATTATCCTGCTGCTACACATAGTCACTATCATGCTGTTTCACATAACTATCACCATACGCATATAGACATCACTATCAACCTGCTCCTAAAACAAATAGGCATGCTACTTGCACATACTGTAGTTTACATGGTCATATCTCACCACAGTGTAGAATTAGGAAATTAGTTAATATTAATCTATATGCATGGGTACCGAAGACTAACATTTCAGGACCCACAAGAACTTGGGTACCAAAGGTCACATCTACTCGTGATGTAGGTATACCTTCCTTCTTCAACTAAAAGCAAGTAGATGCTCGCGACATATGATTGGAGACGCAAATCTTTTTGCATCACTATCGATGAAGAGGGAAGGATATGTATCCTTCGGTAACAATTTAAAGGGCTACATCATAGGTAATGGTACTATTGGTTATCCTCCTTCTCATGTAATAAAGGATGTCGGCTTAGCGACCGAGTTAAAGCATAACCTGCTCAGTATAAGTCATCTTGCTGATCATGGATATGATATTAACTTTGGAAAAAATAAATGCTACATTTATGATAGATCAACTGGAGACATTGCTTTTGAAGGGATAAGAGAAGATAATATTTATATTTTCTATCTATCTAGAAATACTAACAGTGCAAAAAGATGCCTCTATGCCCACAAGGATGAAAGACTGTTGTGGCACCAGTATCTTGGTCATGCCAATATGGATACTATATCCAGGCTATCGACAAAGAAGCTAGTAAAAGGTCTGCCCGACATCACATTCAAGAAGGACATGGTATTTGCCGAATGTGAACTGAATAAGGCAACCAAATCTTTATTTAAATCCATAAACACTGTAAGTACTACTAGATCCTTGCAATTACTGCACATGGACTTATTTGGTCCCAGTAGAGTAGCCAGTCTTGGTGGAAAACTCGATGCTTTTGTTATTGTAGATGATTTTTCAAGATTTACTTGGGTTTGCTTCCTTTCAAACAAAAGCGACACTATTTCTGTTTTTAAAATCTTTGCCAAAAAGGTCCAAAACGAAAAAGGGTACATGATTACTCGAATCCGAAGTGATCATGGAGGCGAATTCGAAAATTCTAATTTTGAAAAGTTTTGCAAAATAAATGGTTTTGATCATGAGTTTTCTTGTCCTAGAACTCCTCAACAAAATGGTGTTGTGGAGCGGAAGAATAGGACTCTTGGCAATATGGCTAGAGTCATGTTGAAAAAAATTTCACTTCCAAAATATTTTTGGACAGAAGCTATTAGTACAGCTTGCCATGTTTTAAATAGGATGCTTATTCGACCTATTTCGAAGAAAACACCCTATGAGCTTTGGTTTGGTAGGACTCCTAATGTATCTTATTTTAGAGTGTTCGGTTGTCGCTATTTTATCCTAAATACCAAAGGCAACTTAGGCAAGTTTGATGCCAAAGCTAACGACGGTATTTTTCTTAGCTATGCTGCCAAGAGTAAGGGATATAGAGTCTTCAACAAATGCTCAATGATTGTAGAAGAATCTACTAATGTGACTTTTGCTGAAGAAAATAGTACAGCGGATATCCTCGACGATGATGTTGAACCATCAACTTCTACGCCGATGAATACCACCCTTGAAACCAATTCTCTAGAGGACTTACCGAAGAAGTTCGAGTTCAAGCCGTCACTCCCAGAAAACTTGGTAATAGATTTCGCTAAGTGTATGCAGAACGAATTTGAGATGATCATGATGGGGGAGCTCAACTACTTCCTTGGATTGCAAGTCAAACAAACTTCGCAAAGTACTTTCATCAACTAGTCCAAGTATACAAAGGATATGCTGAAGAAGTTTGACCTTGACAACGTCAAACCAATTGGTACACCAATGGCTACTACAAACAAACTGGAACCCGATGAAAGCGGCAAACCTGTTGATCAACGTAAATATCGAGATATGATTGGTAGTTTACTTTACCTGACTGCTAGTCACCCTGATATCATGTTTAGTATTTTTCTGTGTACTAGATATCAGGCTATTCCTAAGGAATCATACATGTCCGCCGTCAAGCGTATCTTTTGATACCTTAAGGGTACTATTACAGTCGGTTTGTGGTATCCCAAAACCATATCCTTCGACCTTATCGGTTATTCGGATGCTAATTTTACGGGCTACAAAGTCGATCATAAAAGTACAAGTGGCACGTATCATTTGTTAGGCAAACCCTTAGTCTCTTGGTTTAGCAAGAAATAAAACTCTGTTGCACTTTCTACAACTGAAGCGGAATATATAGCTGCAGGACGTTGTTGTGCACAGATTTTGTGGATGAAGCAAACCCTAGAAGATTATCATTTATCTTTTATACACATACCTATATTCTGTGATAACACTAGCGCTATCAACCTTACTAAGAACCCTATATGTCTCTCACGCACGAAACATATTGAAATTCGTCACCACTTTTTGCGTGATCATCAACAACACGGCACTATAGATTTAGAATTTACACTGAACATCAGCTGGCAGATTTCTTTACAAAACCACTATCCGAAGAGCGATTCAATTTTCTTCGTCGAGAATTAGGAATTTTGGATGAAACGGTTATTAAATAAATTGGCCTGCGTAAATATCAATTATGACATGTATCTTTATGGTGACTTTGTTATGGGTATAAGCCGCAAGGGTTCTTCTGACAATAAGGCATAAAAGCCTAAGCGACACGGTGCACTAGTCTTCGGACTACCGCTAGCTGGAATCCGGCCCCTACATCTACCCCATGGCAGTTTCATCGTAATGATCGCTGCCATAAATCCTTGTTTATTATATGGTTTAATTTTATTAGTAACTTAGTTAATTCAAATTTTCTACATTCAATTCCATTTATTCCATTCATGGTTTCTTTTTCAATCAAATTTTCAATTTTCATCAAACTTTTGCAAATTTTCCATCCTTACAACTCCATCTTTTTTCCCAACACTTGGCCATTTATTTAACTGTTTTAAGTTCTGGCCTCAGCACCCAGAACTTGGGCCGAACTCTGCCTCACACAGAGTTCGGGCCGAGTTCGGTCTGCTGATTCCAAAACTCCCATTTGCTCTTAGTCATCCAACTATTTTGATCCTACGGTCCAGGATCAACCCGGCCGGCCGACCCTACATTCATATTTTTGGAATTTCCTTCTCTTTCTTCTCCATTGCCACCTCTAAACCCTCTCCAAGTTCATCCTCTCCAAACCCTAACCCTAGAATTCTCAATCTAGTAAGGTTTTCTTCCCCAAACTCAAGGAGCATAGCATTTGGATCATTCTCTTCCATATTCTACTACTCATTTGACGTATAACTCTCTCATTTTCTCCATCGCAAATTTCAAATTCTTATCATTATCAATGGCACCTAGATTGTTCAATAGGGAAAAGAGGGCTAGAACCGAGGGTGCTTCCTCATCTAACCCTTCTCCTCAAGATGTTCAACCCATTCATCCACTTTTTAATCCACCACCAATGACCCCAACACATTCAATGAACAAATTTTTGTTTCATTGGAAGCTTCCAATGAATGGTTCAATGACTTTCGTTCAATGAGTGTGTATGCGGGTCATTCCATCAATTTCATAATATTTTCTAGATATGACTCTTTGTTTTATGATCTTTGTCTCGATGAGTTAGTTTCTACATCTTCTCTTATATACTTGAATGCTATTCAAATATTTTACTGTAATCTCACCTTTGACGACACACGAATCTATTCTCGTGTCGTCGGAATCGACATCTCTTTTGATGATTTTGAACTTGTAGAATATCTTGAGATTCCGCAACCCAACTCTTGGGAGAAACTTGTCGATGCTTGCAAGTTTAAATTTCCTGATGGGTCGTCCCTTGAGAGTTTCAAGGATGATTTGTATACTCCAAACACTCGTCCACACAAGTTACTTGCTAAATTTCTTAACCCATATTTCTATAAACTTCATCGTATCGTTTTCTCCACGAACTTGCCCAAAGCGGGATCGACTGATGAAGTTTCATATTTTGAGATCTCTGTACTGTATCATCTCCACTTCCATGTCCCGTTCAACCTTTCGTGTACTATGATGGACTGGATGATTAGTGCACGGAAGAGACCTCGATCATTGGTCTATGCACTCTATTTGCCAATGGTCTTTTGTGCGTTCCATGTTCCTCTTGATGAGTGCCAGTTCCTTCCAGCCCCTGTCTATCTGTCTAAGACAAGGCGGCTTCTAGCAGCTGTCAAGTCTCCTGCTGAGTCCGAGCATTCTGGGTCTGATGCTCAGGCTGATCCACCTGCTCTTGGACAACCTGCGCCCGAGCCACCTGTTACTCTCAAGTCTATCCAAACCATGTTGTGCGATCGTTTCATGTTGGAGGACAACCGCTGGACCCAGCTAGATTATCGTACCACTTTACAGATGAGTGCCATCAGTAACTCATTGCATGACATCCGGTACACCATATCTCGGCATCCCTCTATGCCCCTTCCTATGGAGCGGGATCCATCTTGCGCCGGTTACCGTATCGACGACCCTTGGATCATGCGATATCTGGATCCGGATGTAGTTTTTGTGGATCCTCGCCGTTCTGATACTGATCCATCTGACACCGCTGGACCATCTCGCACTCCATGATGGCTGTGGTTCCGTACCTGCTGCTGCTACTGCTGATGATCTTATTTAGTTTTATGCCTTGTGGACTTATGCTTATGTAGTTTCATTTTCTTGTCTGAGTACATTTTTAGTTTATGTGGATCTTTAAATTTTATCTGCGGTAATTATATTCTCTTTTGACCTATTGTATGCTTGCTAGTTAATCCTTTATACAGTCTTCTGCCTGTCTGTGTTTGATATTCATAGTTGATATTCATATTTGATAAATGCCAAAAGGGGGAGATCTATTTGATATTCATATTTCTATCATATTGTGTGATATTTATGTTGTGGAGGAGATAATGTATATCAGGATAAGGCACATTGGTTTACAGAGAAGCTATGTTTATGGGGGAGCTACTATTATGGGAGAGCTATTGCATTCTATGCTTGTCTACTCCTTTCATCTTGTGTCCAGGTATGAACATTGAATATACAAATATCATTTTTGTCAATTATTAATATGGGGGAGATTGTTGACCCAAAGTAGATCACAGTCAACCATATATTGACAAATTGACAATATGATACTTATTATAATTCAATATGACACATCAAGACAGAACTCAGTGCAAGGCGGACGTCGTCTCTCACCTGCAGCGTACTCGTTTTCAGAGTCTGTACTATTTTACATTTATTGAGTCTAGCAAAATGTAAACTGAGTAGCACTGGATATTCTTAGCTTAAACCTTATCCCCAAACAAACCCAAAGGTCCACCAAGCCAAACTTAGCCCACAAAGGCCCATATGAACTTTCTGTCAACATGGAGACAGAGTTCGGGCCGAACTCTGTCTCCACACAGAGTTCGGGCCGAACAATGTCCCCTGAATTTTAGGACCCTAATTTTTAGGGTTTATTGTATGCTAGTTGTCCAACGGCCAAAATTTGAATTCATGACACAGAATTCTGGTCGAATTCGGCCTATCCCAACTAGTATAAATAGGCCTTGAATGCTCTCATTTTCATTGATCCAGTTATCTTTTCTTTTCTTCTCTATAAGCCTCATACAAGCCTTAACCTTCTCATCTACTAGCCACAAGCTTCCCAAGCCTAAAAGTGTTCAGTGCTATTCAGTTAAAAGTTTGTGCAAGAGTCAAAAAAGTCGCTTGGAAAATTTCAAGCATCGCCACAGCAATCTTTGTAAGAAGTTAACGTGCTCTTCTGAAGAAACGGCACGGGGTGTAACTACTATTTCACAAATAGTAGATTTAATCTTGAGCTAGAGTTCTCAGGCCTGGACTATTCCTCCACGAGGGAAACCAGGTTAAAACGACTGTGTTTGCGTATGCTCTCTTGATCTTTTTATTTTTACATTTACTACTCTGATTATTTACTGTTGGTGAAAAGAGTTGATTTTTATTTGGCTATTATTGTTATAAACTCTATTTTATTTAGCTATTATTGTTATAAACTCTATTCACCCCCTCTAGAATTGCCTACTTGTTCTTCAATAACATCTAAAACATAATAAATATAACATGTCATCTCCGCACGAAGGAATATAATCACAACTCAATCACATGAATCTAAAGAAGATAAGCATGAATGAGATAGAGATAAAGATGAAATAGATAGGCTGAAATAGATACAAAATCATAAACACAAGTTCAAAATTTAAAGACATAATACAATCCCAAATAAGTTATACATACCCAAAGTATCAAACTGGAATACAATCCAGTCAAAGCCTAGCTAATCTAAGTCATTACAAGCGGTGCATCCTCTACGAGCACCGGCTCCACAGGCAAGTCCTAATTATAGTCTCCATCTATCCCGAACCCATAGAAGGTCGAGCAATCTGCATCTAAGTTCTCTGAAAAATATGGTTATCCAGTAAGGATAGGAGCAAAGTACAAACACCAACAGCAGTTCCAATGAATTGACAAATACTATAAGAAACAGTTATAATGGAATATAAGATAGAATATCATGACTGGAAGTAAAACAGTACAAAGTAGACTAAAATCATATCATGGTGTAAAATACTAGAATGTAAAGCAATACAAGAAAATCTGATGTACAATGTAAATAAATAGTACCTTGAGATATTAGAGCGTTATGTGATCGGCTTGGGTCTAGATCAGGCTTTTCTATTTGACCGACTATGCACAAGTAATATAGAGGATCAGGCCGACCAAAATGGAAAGCTACACACAAGTAGTATCAGATCAGGCTACACCCTACATGTGGCGAGGGTGAAGCTATGCACAAGTAGTTACAAGAGGGGTATTGATGACATAATCTCTAATAACTCTCCATCCCCGAGTAGTATAATGGATCCAACCATAACTCATCATGACACAGGACTCAAAGTGCAGGGGCAGCCCACTTCCAAATTGGTGTCTATACAAGTACATAAAACAAGATCGAACAATTTACCCATATACCAGGTAAACCGGGAATAACATCTCATGATAGAATCCAACATATACTAGTCCATGTATTCTCTTATCGAGAATCAAGTAAAATACTATAATTGAACAAATATAATAAATATCAAAGTAATAAAAGCTATCAGAAAATGTACTTGCCTGCGGTCCTGAGCTGCCAATATGAATCGAGGCTCATAGTGGAGTCACAGACCTATAGATGAGAAATACATGTGTTAAATAGGGTTTAACAGTGATAGACATGGTTTTCTAGTACGTGATATGCAAGCTAGGTCAAACTAGGTCAAGTGTTGACTCATAGTTGACTTTTGGTCAACTGGTCAACCCTGGTCAACTCCTAGTCTAATCTACGTCAGATGTTGACTAAAGTTGACTTCTAGTCAAAATAGTCAACCTTGGTCAACCATGATTAAATCTAAGTCTAGTTAACCTACATCAAGACTTTACCTACTTATACTCTCTTAGTCTATTAATATATATCTTATACAAGTGTATACCTATGTATATGGGATACACCCAACTCTCCTGGGTAGTACACTACCTAGACTTTTAGGTAAAATCCTATATCACCTCAGACTATAGGCTAAACCCCTTGCTAAGCTAATAGGTAATATCTGTCTTAGATATTTAGATAACCATACACTATACACTCATTACCTTGCTAATAGGTAAATACCCAATACAATATGTATATAGATATGTCCTATACCATACATATATATATATAGATAATGTTCTATCTATACATCTAGATTCCTCACTCTATAACAATAGGTAATCCTCATTACCTTGCTATCCACAACCCACCTTTCTCACTAAAGGCCACATGGCCTAACCCACTGCCCTAAGGACATACCCTGCTGCCTAGTGCAGCAAGACAAGATCTGCTACTAGCGCTTACTGCTGCTGCAATGCAACAAACAAAGCCAAGCCTAACATACCATGGCCAACCTTCTTTGCTGCTCTGCTATGCTCTCTAATCTAACCAACATCCTAACTAAACTAATCACCTGTAAACTCATGAACTAACACTCCAAATCTGAGAAACATCCCACTGAGACTAACTCTCCATATTAGGATTGTAAGCCCCCTAAATTTTTGGGATTATTTTCGAATTTTTCTAAATGAATTATTTTCGATAATTCATTTTGATTTAATTAATTTTGATCATTAAATGCTCTTTACCGTGACTTGGAATTCTAGAGCATCAGGGATGCCAGTCTCTAGAAACTTCCTTCTTGAAGTTTGTAGTAGATGAGATTATCTTCATATTGATATATCGTGTCCCACTCGAACTTGTTCCCTTATGCTCCATTTGCTTCGCGCAACTTTCGGGTCAATTTAGACCAATTTATCGTCTACCGTAATTCGTGACTTAACTTCCAACTTAAATTTTTGGGCCCGACATCGGTCCAATCTAGTCGACCCAATATATGGCCCTGACCTATTTTGAGTCTACTGTGCACGTGCCACTTGCGTGCCACCGATTGGAT
This sequence comes from Iris pallida, assembly GCA_029216955.1. Classification (NCBI taxonomy): domain Eukaryota; kingdom Viridiplantae; phylum Streptophyta; class Magnoliopsida; order Asparagales; family Iridaceae; genus Iris; species Iris pallida. Next base: position 10,663,845 of record JANAVB010017999.1, on the reverse strand, counting down.
CTCCCTTACGCTCCTATCTCATCCATGATTTAATTTCGTTTTAATTTATTATTTTAATTAAATCTTGGCCCCAAGCTTGTCCAAACTTGGCCCAACACCCAATCTAATTTGGTGTATGCCCTATCATGACTGCCCATCCAGCCCACTGATATTTTTTTTTCTCTATTTAAAATATCTCTATATATGTAAATATCTCATTTCCTTTCTCTTATATATATATATATATATATATATATATATATATATATATATATATATATATATATATATATATATATATATATATATATATATATACATATATATATATCATTCTCTCTCTCTCTCTCTCTTTATTAATATCTCTCTCTCACTTTCTCTCCCCACACCATACAGCAAACCCCCCCCCATAGCAGCCGACTTCACACCCCCCTCTCTAAAATATCTCTCTCTCTCTTCCATATATATTAATAAACACCCACACACTCATATACACTCTCTCTCTCTCTCTCTCTCTCTATTTTACACTCACCACACAACAACACCATCACCCACTCCTCCATCACCCCAGCAGCAGCAACTCCACCACCATCCCCCATGGTCGGCCGACCTCACTCTCCCCCTGGCTGAGCTCCATCCTGAGCTCTCATCCTCCCTTCCTCTTTCTCACTATCATCACCACCATCACCTTCACCATCACCAACCCACACCATCATCAACACCACTCTCACCACCAATACTCACACCCCCACTACCTTCACCATTACCCGTACCACCGCCACTGTGTCGTGCCGCCGCCGCCCTGGCCGGCCGACGCAGCTGCTCAGACGCGCAGCAGCAGCCGCAGCAGGCAGCAGCGCAGCAGCACGCACGCGCGGGCCGTCGTCGTGCGCCGCCGCGCCGCCGTGGCCTTCCCCCACAGGCTGCACAAGCCTCCGGCGAACCCCCATGAGCCGCCGCCTTCCTCTCCGGCGCGATGCATAGGCTATCCGTGCGTTTTACACGAGATCCCGCCGTGACGCGCGCGGGAACGGAACACAGAATTTACGCCCGAGACAACTACTTTGCGCGTGTTTTCTGGTCAATCCGACCGTTGGATCGTCGAACCATTTCTTCCATCTCAATCTCGGTATATACCCCTTCATCCCTCTCAAACTTCATCCGTTAATTTCGTCGTTTGATAGATCAAAACCGGCCACCAAGTTGACGTTTTAATTTGAACTGTTTTTGGACAGTTTCATGGAGCCGACTTCGTCAGCTCGTAACTTCGTCGTTGTAGCTCCGTCTAGCGTGCCACCAGTTCCTGTGCGTAGCTAGTATAACCCTCTTTCTGCCATTTCAGTTTTGTTTCATTATGAGCACGTTTGATTGGTTGAATTCGACGCCAAAGTTGGCCGTCCGAATTTGTAATTTCCAACTTGTAAGATTCTATTTTTGAACCCGGGACTCCGGATTTAATTTCTGACACCACCAGTAGACTCGTGGCGTCGTTCTGGCATGTTTTCATATATAGTTTGTTAGATTTGGAGGACGTGGGCCCTGGCACGTATTTCGGTGCAAAGTGGGCCCTACAGTCCGGGTCAACGGGACTTTTTGACGCCGGCTCATCGGAATCCAATTTCGGATATAACGTTGAGTTCGTATCGTCATTTTGGACTCGTTGACCCCGTACTTGAACTTCATGTATATATTCGATTCTCTTAATCGTCTCTAAAATCGTGTCCCACTGACTTGACTATTTCTGAAATCATGCACATATGATTTTGTTCATATTATGATTCTATCGTGCCAAATCCATCATCTTGCCTGAACAATTTTAAATTGATTACCCTGATCGTGCAAAACTCGTCATTCTTGGATCGTGCCTAAAATATTGCCTAAATCTTCTATCATGTTTTAACCCCACTACCAACCTTTAATTTCGAGGACGAAATTTTTATAAGGTGGGTAGGATGTAAGCCCCCTGAATTTCTGGGATTATTTTTGAATTTTTCTAAATGAATTATTTTCGATAATTCATTTTGATTTAATTAATTTTGATCATTAAATGCTCTTTACCGTGACTTGGAATTCTAGAGCACCAGGGATGCCAGTCTCTAGAAACTTCCTTCTTGAAGTTTGTGGTAGACGAGATTATCTTCATATTAATATATCGTGTCCCACTCAAACTTGTTTCCTTGTGCTCCATTTGCTTCGCGTAACTTTCGGGTCAATTTAGACCAATTTATCGTCTGCCGTAATTCGTGACTTAACTTCCAACTTAAATATTCGGGCCCGACATTGGTCCAATCCAGTCGACCCAATATATGACCCTGGCCTGTTTTGAGTCTACTATGCACATGTCACTTGCGTGCCACCGATTGGATCTCCCTTGTGCTCCTATTTCATCCATGATTTAATTTCGTTTTAATTTATTATTTTAATTAAATCTTGGCCCCAAGCTTGTCCAAACTTGGCCCAACACCCAATCTAATTTGGTGTATGCCCTATCATGACTGCCCATACAGCCCACTGATATTTTTCTCTTTTTCCTCTATTCAAAATATCTCTATATACGTAAATATCTCATTTCCTTTCTCTTATATATATATATATATATATATATATATATATATATATATATATATATATATATATATATATATATATATATTAATTTCATTCTCTCTCTCTCTCTCTTTATTAATATCTCTCTCTCACTCTCTCCCCACACCATACAGCAAACCCCCCCTATAGCAGCCGACTTCACACCCCCCCTCTCTGTAAAATATCTCTCTCTCTCTCTCTTCCAAATATATTAATATACACACACACACACTCATATACACTCTCTCTCTCTCTCTCTATTTTACACTCACCACACGACAACACCATCACCCACTCCTCCATCACCCCAGCAGCAGCAACTCCACCACCATCCCCCATGGCCGGCCGACCTCCCTCTCCCCCCGGCCGAGCTCCATCCCGAGCTCTCCTCCTCCCTTCCTCCTCCTCACTATCATCACCACCATCACCTTCACCATCACCTTAACCATCACCAACCCACACCATCATCAACACCACTCTCACCACCAACACTCTCACCCCCACCACCTTCACCATCACCCGCGCCACTGCCACTGCGCCGTGCCACCGCCGCCCTGGCCGGCCGACGTAGCTGCTCAGGCGCGCAGCAGCAGCCGCAGCAGCGCGCACGTGCGCGCACGCGTGGGCCGCAGTCGTACGCCGCCGTGGCACCGTGGCCTTCCCCCACCGGCTGCACGAGCCTCCGGCGAACCCCCATGAGCCGCCGCCTTCCTCCCCGGCACGATGCATAGGCTATCCGTGCGTTTTGCACGAGATCCCGCCGTGACGCACGCGGGAACGGAACACAGAATTCGTGCCCGAGACAGCAACTTTGTGCGTGTTTTTTTGTCAATCCGACCGTTGGATCATCGAACCATTTCTTCCATCTCAATCTCGGTATATACCTCTTCATCCCTCTTAAATTTCATCCGTTAATTTCGTCGTTTGATAGATCAAAACCGGCCACCAAGTTGACGTTTTAATTTGAACTATTTTTGGACAGTTTTGTGGAGCCGACTTCGTCAGCTCTAACTCCGCCGTTGCAGCTCCGTCTGGCGTGCCACCAGTTCCTGTGTATAGCTGGTATAACCCTCTTTCTGCCATTTCAGTTTTGTTTCATTGTGAGCAAGTTTGATTGGTTGAATTAGACGCCAAAGTTGGCCGTCCGAATTCGTAATTTCCAACTTGTAAAATTCCATTTTTGAACTCGGGACTCGGGATTCAATTTCTGACACCACCAGTAGACTCATGGCATCGTTCTGGCATGTTTTCATATAAAGTTTGTTAGATTTGGAGGACGTGGGCCCTAGCACGCATTTCGGTGCAAAGTGGGTCCCATAGTCCGGGTCAACATAACTTTTTGACGCCGGCTCATCGAAATCCAATTCCGGATATACCGTTGAGTTCGTATCGTCATTCTGGACTCGTTGACATATAATTTGCTGAGTTTTGAGGACATTGGCTCCGACACGCTTTTTCGTGCAAATCGGAATTTCAATGTCCTGGTCAACGGACCAATTTGAGATCGGGTCAACGGAATCCAATTCCGGATATACCGTTGGGTTCGTATCGTCATTCTGGATTCGTAGACATATAATTTATTAGGTTTGGTAGACTAGCTTTTTTGCATATTTTTTGGTGTAAAGCGGGTCCAACACGGACACCGTTTTGACCCGAAATTACCTTTTTGCCCTTATGTCCAAATTGGACTTATGGATAGGCTATCCTAGCTAATTTGACTATTCTGGACACGTTGGTGATGGTTTTTTCACCATCCGACAACACCTGTAGGTTTTCACCCTATTATTATAATCTTTCTCTTTTGTTCGTATTTCTAGATCCTTGTATCGGAATTTAGATCCATCGATTCCAGTGATTTCACAATCACTGAAATTGATGTGTTGACCCTGTAGATGTTTATAGAGACTAGCCTTGACCATGTTTGACCATGGTTGACTACTTTGACTGAACGTCGAAGTAGAGTCAACATTTGACCTAGGTTAGACTAGTTTTGACCTTGGTTGACCACAGTTGACTATTTTGACCAAAAGTCAACCGAAAGTCAATCGTAGCCTAAAGTTGACTAGAGTTGACCAGTTGACCAAAAGTCAACTGTAAGTCAACCCTTGACCCAGTTTGACCTGGTTTGACTTGGTTTGACTTCTTGTGACCTAGTATGACTCAGTATGACCTAGTTTGACGTAGTTGACTGAGTCTGACCTAGATTACGTAGCTTATACTATAGAATCAAGCCTAACACTGTTGAACCCTAATTAGCTTATGTATATATCTTATCTTTAGGTCCGTGGCATCACTCTGAGCATTGACCCCATTTGACAGCTCAGGACCGCAGGCGAGTACATTCATTGATAGTTTTCATTGTCTTGGTATCTGCTATATCCGATTCAGTTGTAGTATCTTACTCGATTTCCAGTCATGATAGTTCACGGACTAGTATACGTTGGATCATGACATGAGATGTTGTTCCTGAATTTTCTTGGTATATATGTACATTTTCTGTCTTGTTTCCTGTACTTATATAGACACCGATTCCTGAGAGGGAGTAGCTATCCTCTTAGGGAATCCCGTGTCATGACGTGTCATATCCAGGTCCATTATACTATTCAAGGATGGAGAATTATTAGGGGTTATGTGATCCAAGCCACCCTGTCACTATATTCTTGTGCTCGTGCCACTCTTCCCTCACGTAGGGTGTAGCGAGATCCTATTTACCTTGTGCTCGTTATCCAGGTTGGCCGGCATGACTTTCCATTGAGGTCACCGCGGATTGTCGGGCCAAGTGGATAGCCTGTCCTGTCACTTAACCCAAGTCGATCACATAACGCTCTAATAATTCAAGGCACATTTTATATTTACTTATCTTATCATATATCATGTTCTGTTCTACATTCAGTACTTTCTCACCATGTTATGATATTCAGTTACTTACATATTCTACATGCCTTTATATTATACCTTGATTGGAGACTAAGTTCTGCTCGGGAGAAGAGTTACAACCCCGATCCTTGTTTGGTTTAAGGGTTGTAACTCAGCTTCTGAACGGTTCCCAAGTCTTCACATATCTTTGCCTTGTAGTTCATTATACTGTCTCTTATAGAATTTGTCAATTCACATGGAACTGCTGTTAGTGCTTGTACTTGCTCATTTTCCTGACAGGATATCGTTGATAATATTTTAGGAGTTGTTATACCATTATTGGACTTCATGATGTTGCTAGCTGAGGTGGATCTCACTATTTCTTCTATGTGAGTTGTCTGGTAGTTATCCTTAGTTTGTCTTATTTTTCTTTCCTTATTATCCTGTCTTATGATTCCTTCTAGTAGTCTCTAGTTGTTCTTGTGCCTTAGTTATCTTTCATGTCTTATCTTCTTAGAATGTTGGGTTGTGATTGAGTACATTTGTAGTTCATGGACCTTCTAGATGTAGTGTATATTTATTGGGTACTAGACAGCGTTCTACCGCCGATACTACGACGTAGGCTGGGCGTGGCCCACGTATCCGTATATCCGGGTGCGGGTCGTGACAAGGATACTATAAGATATCCTATAAAACTAACATCATAATCTTCTAACATAAACTAACATCTGAAAACTCACTACTAGGAAACTAGCAATACACATCAATATCCTAACCACAAACACACTACTCTAATACTCACACATTACACTCACATGGCCAAGACACTTAATAGATACCACAATGACCCATTGCAATACAATGGCCTAAGGCCACTGCTACTGCCACTGCAGTTCTCTGATACACAAGCCATAGACCAAATTCTCTCTGAACCAAATCCAAAACCTTGAAATAAATCCTAAACTATAATACCCAAGTCCAAAACCTCCGATACACTCAATACATATACTGACACTTGAAGCATACACACACTAACTAATACTAGGTCTGGACTAAAATCCTAATTCACTAAATCCAAACAAACTCTCGACCAACAGGGCCTGCAGGCATGTCATCCCTGCTGCACTGGCCAAGGATATTGGCCTAAGGCCAAAGTGGCATTTCCAAATGGGGCCAAGCCACTGCCATATGCCTCTTGGCTACTCCCAAGCCTATGATGTATACCAATACCTGGACAGAGACTCCCCTCCCTATCAAATATGATAAAACGCACATATTGCTATTCCTAAATTGATATATCACTCATTCGCTCATCAATCCCTATTCATTAACCCAATATTCCTAACCAAAATGCCACTCTATACATATACTTACATACATGAGTCTCTATATGAGTACCTACCTTCACTCTTACCTACTGACCTGAGCCCCAAAGCCTAACAAGACCCAAAGTCCCTCTCACTTCTCCCTTGGGCGGCATGCCTAATTTGGCCTGCTGCCAAACCCGACCCCCACTGGTACAAGGCTCACCTAACTGAAAACATGAACCTAAAGGAACTCAAACATCTCATTTATCCTCACTAACTGTCCTCACTCTAAGACCCTTCCCACAAGCCTGTCACCCTCTCTAATCTCAACTCTTAACTGAACTAACCATCTAATACACATCTATATTCACTTATAGCTCTCAAGAACTCACTAACTGACCACCCCTCTCTAATCTCTGTTGGTGCTAAGCCAAACCCGAGGCTTGCTCTGCTGCCACTGCTGCAAAAGTTGCTGCTGCTGTATTTGCCATTGCTTTGCAAATGCAACCCAAGCAGAGGCTCTGCCACTGCAAAATCTGATGTCTAATGCTAACTAATTAACTCAAAATCTCTAAATCCTAATTGACACTCTCAAACTCTAACTCATTATCCTAGTTGATTATCAAAACAAAACTCCTAACACTAACCTTGATGCCCTCTGATACCTTAACTTCTAACTGATACAAAGACAACATATATATATATATATATATATATATATATATATATATATATATATATATATATATATATATATATATATATATATATATATATATATATATATATAACTTTTATATATATATACTTAGAACTTATCAAATATACCTAACTTATATATACATGTTCATGATACTAACACCCATTCCACAACCTATCTCACATATTTCCTGACAATAAGACACACCTGACACCAAGGCACTCTCTACTAAATTACACACAATATAGGGTCCTCCCTAGTCTCTTTCTCACTCTCATAGCTTAATTGTACTAGGACAGAGCCAAACCCCTCTTATTTACTATAGCACAGGCCAAGCTCTCACTCTCAAATTCCTCTATGATACCAATCACTGTAGCTTTTCTGATACTCCCTAATTATCCTAATTGACTGATACAGCTATCTAACCCTTAACACATTCCTCACTGCACTCCTATAGACGCATGAATCCGCACCACTGATACTCTCTACCCTTACTCACATTCTACTATAGTTACTCACTTGAAATCCTAACTAACTATTAGATATATTACATGGTCGAGTATTAACTGAGCAAGGATGAAAAGGACTGCACAAAATAGATTTAGGACTGGAACATGGAAGGGAACTGAACCATACATGCACATCCAAATTGATACAAATGTATATAACTAAGGGCTGATCAACTAAAGGACTTCTGCCAAGCCACACACACCTATAGGCCTGCAATGGCACTGTACATGGAGGAAACTCCTTGTCCTGTACTGCCTGGCCAATCATGACTGAGAGCTAAGTGTAATATATATGTATGATACTACATATCCTCCTCCCATAATACACACACATATTTATAACCCAACATAGCTCTAAATATCCTCCCTGCATCTTCATCTCTGCCATTGCCAATAGGCAATACACTAACACTGCTCACACACACACACACACACACACACACACACACACATATATATATATATATATATATATATATATATATATATATATATATATATATATATATATATTATATATATATATATATATATATATATATATATATACACACACACACATTAGAATCCATCGCATACCTAAATCTAAATGAGGAGACTAAGCAAACATGGGTACAAACTGAAAACAGTAACAAAGTGGCCATTGTGACATTCTCACAAACACCTTGGGGTCACAATTTGTAGTCTTCCTAGAATGGACATAAAACTCTAAGTAATCATCACAATAGGATTCATTAGGACCTTAATCTACTTTCTATGAGTCATGGGGTGGGTCTCCTACATGAATGTATGAATTTTAACCATAGAAATATAAGTTTAGAGGGTTATCCTATGTAGAATGTAGCCTACACCAAACTCCACGAATTTGGGAAAGATGGATGAAGAAAGGGCTCTCCAATCCTTGCTAGAGCCTTCACCAAGCCTCTTTGAGCCCCCCAAGCTTTTGCACGACAAAGGAAAGAAAGAGAAGACAATTTGGAAGAGGTTGGAATGAAGAAATGGGTGAAAACCCTAAGGGGGTGGTGGCTGCCATATGGGAGAAATAGGGGGTTAAATAGGCACTAGACAAGCCCTAATCTCTTTATTACAGTTAGTATTAGGTAGGTCCTTAAGTGGGCTAAGTGGTTTGGATCTAATTAAGGCTTGTATCCTACTTGGTCATGACTAGAGTCTAATTAATCAACTAATTGGTCAAGTCAATCTAAATGGGGTCTATCATGACTAATGGATAGTTAGGCTACTAATAAATACAAACATCATATTAAAAGAAAAATATATACTCAAATTGTGAAATGACAAAATACCCTTGTTCTAGAAAAGTGGTAGTGACAATTAAGAAAAAAAAAACTGTTGTGAGAGTCATTGTAATTCATTTTCTTTTTCATTGTTGAACTAAATCACCCTCGCCCGTAGACCTAGGGATCTTGGCTGAACCACATAAATTTTGTCTTTGAGGTTATAATTTTTTTTCTGAAGTGCTCTTTTTTTTTAGTTTATTTTCGATGTGCCCCAACATTTTTCTGTGGTTATTTTAGTCTTTTATTGTAATTCTTTAGGATATAAATATTTGTAAATCACTAATAGATAAATATGTTGGTTATTCTACAAATTATATTTCCTTCATATTAATTTAGTGTTTCCATCATCTTCTCTTCTCATATCTACATCATTCCAACTATATATACCACGAATCCTAGTAGACGATATTATTGATATTAGTATGATTTATATACTTATACGGAGTAATGTATATAAGGATTCTAAAAAATTATGGGAATATGTATCCATATTTAGATCCAGTGCGTATCTAGAATCAACGAGACCCTAAAATAATAAATCTATATACAATTATAAAGATCCAAAATGGTAATCAGTAATCAAGATTAGAAAGCACCCCTAGTCGTATGTGATTGAAATATTAGAGAAACTATCGAACATGACAAACTTTATTTATTAATCACACGAAGCTTCTGGCGTACGTACTAGCGTACTTCTACAACAAGATATTCATAAAGTTTCTAAAAGACATACAAACACCATTTCAACTGTAAGCCCCCCGAATTTAGGGCTTATTTTTTCAATTTTCTAAATCAATTATTTGCAATAGATATTATTATTTGATTATTATTTGATTTAATGTTCTTTTCTGTGACTTTGACTTTTGGAGCGTCAGAGATGCCAATCTCTGGAAACTCTCTTCATCAGTGTGTAGTAGACAAGATTACCTTCATGTTGATATATCATGTCCCACCCAAACTTGTTCCCTTGTACTCTTTTTGTTTCACACAACTTCGGGTCAATTTAGACCATTTGATCATTAAATAATTATTAATTGATTTTTCCATTTTTATCTTTGATCATCATATGCACGTTGCCGTGACTTTTAATTTGGGAGTACAAGACTAGTCATTTTCTTGAAACCAACTTCTCATGCATGTTCTACTCGAGACGCCCTATACCCATGACCTTCGTGTCCCACTCAGACATACCATCTTGTGCTTCATTTGCTTCGTACAACTTTTGGGTCAATTTAGGCCAATTAATTATCCACCGTAAAATGTGATCTGACTTCCAATTTAATTTCGGGACCCGACATCGATCCAACCTAGTCGACCCAATATATGGTTTTGATCCATTTTGAGCCTACTACCCATATGATACTTGTGTCCCATTTATTTGATCCCCCGCATGCTACTTATTCATCCATGATCATAAGTACCTAAAATTAAATTATTTATTTTACCAAGTCCGTTTTGACCCGAGCCGGATCAACTGACCAACCCAAGCTTCATGTTACCCCTTCTACCAACACACTATTTTTTCACTACAAAATATTAAACACCTAGTCTACCTACTCAAAATATCCTATGTACAACCATTTGATTAAATAATTAGAGAATGACCTAATTTTTACTACATTTAATCCTAGCCTTCATGCTACTCCTATTTAATCCCAACCACCCATTCCTAGCACTCACTCACACACACTCCCACCTCCTCTCCTAGGTGGCCGGCCCTAAGAAATCCTCCCCCTATTTTCTCTTTCCACTTTCTCTCTCTCATTCTTTAATATCTCTCCTTCTCTCTCTTTATTTAATACCAATCATACACTCATCTCTCTCTCTCTCTCTCTCTCTCTCTCTCTCTCTCTCTTTCTCCACCATTTTAGCCAAGCTCCCCCACTCCATGGCCGAACACCCTCTCCCTCTCAGGAATGGCAGCCTCATTCTCCTCTTCTTCTCCTTCTTCTCATTAAACCACCAATACCATCATCTACATCACCATTTCACACCATCACCATCATCTTCACAACCTCCACCACCACGAACCACCACTCCATCTTCCTCCTCCTTATCCTTCGACCAGCCACCACCATCGCCGTGCCCTACCGCTGTGCCGCCACCGCCCTGGCCAGTAACAACAGCAGCAGCAGCAGCCGAGCAATAACAGCCACAGCAGCAGCCGTGCGCTGACATCCACCACCGCGCCGCCATCGCTGTCGCACGACGCCGTACGGCCACCCCCTTCGACGAGCCCCCGGTGAACTCCCCCAGGCCACCGCCCTCCTCCCCGATGTGATACATAGTCGATTCGTACATTTTGCACGGAATCCCATCGACGCGTGCGTGAACAAAATTCAGAATGTGCGTCTCATCGTAGCGACTTCGTGCATATTTTTTGAGAAATTCGACCGTTGGATCGAAAGATTCTTTGCTCCATCACAATCTCGGTATATAGCTCTTCACTCTCCTCAAGTTTCGTCCGTTAATTTTGTCGTTTGATAGATCAAAATCAGCCACCAAGTTGATCATTTAAATTATACTATTTTTGGACAGTTTTGTGGAGCCAACTTCGTCGGCACGTATCTCCTCCATCGCAGCTCCGTTTGGCATGTCATTGGTTCCTATGTGCAGCTGGTATAACCCTCTTCCTGTTCCTTAAGTTTTGTTTCATTGTGAGCACGTTTGATTGGTTGAATTTGACACAAAAGTTGGCCGTCCAAATTTATAATTTTTAACTTGTTAAATTTTATTTTTGAACCCGGGACTCCGAATTTCAATTCTGACACCACCAGTAGACTCGTGGCATCGTTCTGGCATGAATTCATATATAGTTTGTTAGATTTGGAGGACGTGAGCCCTGGCACACATTTCGGTGAAAAGCGGGCCCCACGGTCCGAGTCAACGGGTCATTTTGAGATCGGCTCATCGGAATCCAATTCCGGATATACCGTTCAGTTCGTATCGTCATTCTGGACTTGTTGACATATTATTTGCTGAGTTTTGAGAACATTGGCTTCGGCACGCTTTTTTGTACAAATCGAAATTTCAATGTCCTAGTCAACGGACCAATTTGAGATCGGGTCAACGGAATCCAATTCTGGATATACCATTGGATTTGTATCGTCATCCTAGATTCGTGGATATATAATTTGTTAGGTTTAGTGGACTGGTATCCTTGTACGTTTTTCGGTGCAAAGCGGATCCGACACTGACATCGTTTTGATCCGAAATTACCTTTTTGCTCCTGTGTCCAAATTGGAGTTATGGATAGGCTATCCTAGTTGATTTGACCATTTTGGACACGTTGGTGATGTTTGTTTCATCATCCGACAATGTTTGTAGATATTTCTCTGTGTATTACCTTTTATTATAATTAATTCTTATTAAGTTTGTATTCGGAATTAGTACAACGAAACTGAGATCAGTCGATTCCGGTGATCTCACATCGCTGAAATTGACAAGATGATCATGTGGATCACTGTGATAAGATTATTAACCTTACCGTTGATTATCTTATCTCGATTTGCGTGCCGTAGGTTTCGATGTACGAATAACGATGTGCAACTTGATATTTTAATTCTTAGATTAGAGTTGATCCTCTTTGACCAAGATATATGGTATCTTAGTAGGTAAATATTAGGAATAGTATGCTTAGGCTAGTTTTGACCTCGGTTGACCAAGTTTGGCTACTTTGACCAAAAGTCAACTATCAGTCAACACTTGGCCTAGAAATGTCTAGAACTTGACCAGAGTTGACCAGTTGACCAAAAGTTTACTGTTAGTCAACATTAGCCTAGTTTGACCTAGAGTTGACCAGAGTTGACTAGAGTTGAACAAAAGTCAACTGTAAGTCAACCTTTGACTCAGTATAACCTAGTTTGACTTAGTTAGACTGAGATTGACCTAGATTACATAGCTTATACTATATAATCATGCCTAATACTGTTGAACCCTAATTAGCTTATATATATATATCTCATCTTTAGGTTTGTGACAACACTCTGAGCATCGATCCCATTTGACAGCTCAGGACCGCAGGCGAGTACATTCTCTGATAGTAGTTCTTTGTCTTGATATCTTCTGTATCCGATTCAGTTATAGTATTTTACTTGATTCTCGACACGAGGGTGCACGGACTAGTATATACCGAATTCCTGTCATGAGATGTCATTCCTGAATTTTCTTGGGATACTGGTACTTGCTCGATCTTGTTCTTATACTTATATTGACACCGATTCCTGAGAAGAAGTAGCTACCTTCTTAGGGAATCTCGTGCCATGACGTGCTATGTCCGGATCCGTATAATATTTGGGGATGGGGAGTTATTATAGGTTATGTGATCAATACCCACCTTGAGTTACTACTTGTTTCATAGCTCCACCCTCACTGCACGTAGGGTGTAGCCTGACCTGTTACTACTTGTTCCATAGCTTTCCATTTTGGCCAGACCGAGTTCCCGTACTTGTAGCCGGTCATATGGAACAGCCTGATCTTGACCCATACTGATCACATAATGCTATAATACTCGAGGCACTGTTTATATTTATTACATCAGATATTTACTTCTATTCAGTTCTACTTTCCTGCATGATGCACCCTGACATGATTTTCTGTTTTACATATCTTGTTATATTTTCATCTTGATATGTTCATCTTGTATTCCAGTATGATTGTCTTTCATAGTATTTGTCAATACTATGGAACTGTTGTTGAAGGTGTACTTACTCATTTTCCTGACAGGATAACCGTTGATGTTTACAGAGGACATGTTGGCTGATTGCTCTACCTTTTACGGGTATGGCCAGGATAGAGTTTGATGAGACATTACCCCTAGAGCCCGTAGATGATATAGCCCATGTTTAGACTGTTAGATAGGTTTGTCTGGACTGCGAACCAGCTAGTTTATGAGACTTATATTATATTTGTGTTTGGGACCTTGTGTTATGTTTTCGACTCTCTACTATGTTTGTGACTTTGCTTCTATTTTGTACTTATATTTCCATCATATCTTTATGATATTCATGCCTATCTTCCCTAGATGTCTTGTGATTGAGTTGAGATTATATACCTCCGTGCGGAGATGACAGGTACATATATTCAATAGACGAAAAAATGTACAGATAACCATAGATAATAGCTGACTCTTAATAGACGCAATGATTTACAAAAACGGTGAAAAGTTTATTAGGTTGAATCTCGTAACCGATTGAGCACACAAGATTCATCAATTTGACAACCACATAAATGGAATTGTATAGAAAATTTAGTCCCACATTATATAGAAAGTAGGAGGATGAGTTATAGATATACGAATCGAACTGGTATTACACTTAATAATATTATTTTAAAAGTTATAGCCAAGTCCAAAATTATATCTCATGAATTAATTCTGGTTGGAATCATACATGTCTGTAACAAAGTTTGGCTATAGAAGATTTCATGACCATCTTTGGCTACTACTAGACGCAAATTGCTTACTATTTGAGTGGGAGACAATATGACATCACATATATGTTGTAATTGTTGATGAAAAAAATCAATTTTTCTTCATATTATTACTCCCTTTATTCGCATTAAAATTCTATGAAGGATCATTTTTAAATCCCTAAACGGTCACTTTATTACCCCTTATCACACTTTTATTCCTTATATATACATGCCTCTTTGAGTTGTTGGTACAAAAAAAAAAGGCTCTCACTCTCTCAAATTTCTTTGTATATTCATCCTACAAAAACTAATTACATTTCAATCCTCTTCTTCCATTCTAATTCTTTCTATTTTCTGGATAAAGCTAAGTTTGGGTCATTCTTTCAAAATTGTGTGCGGTAACGGAAAGTTGGTAGCAAGAAAGTTTTACCTTTAGGAGGATTCAAGACAAAGTCTGCACATAGACCTCGAATAATCTCTTAGAACAATATTTCGTACATGACTTTCCCAACAAAATTTTCACTGCATATTGAAGGAGGACCAAAAGAATTTTGGTGATATGTCAGGAGTCTGAGTATGACTAAGGAATTAAGTCAAAAGAGATGAGAGCTCCTCATTGTTATGGCCATGGCCATGTGAACGGAGACAATTGGAAGAAGAGATCAATGTTATTAAAACTAGATCGGACCGGCGGTTCAACTGGGTCCGGGATAGTGAAAGTTTTCGATTCGGTTCAAATTGAACCGTCAATTTTTAAGAACCGAAGGTTTTTTAGGGAAAAAAAACGGATCCAACCGTCTGAGCCAGTAGGTGAATCGAACCGGTTCAACTCATTAACTAATATTAATCCATTCATTTATGGTAATTTTAAAAAATTCGGTCCAGCCTCATTATTCATAGGAAAGATATGAGAGCTCTAATAAATGTATTGAATATTTAATAAATGCTTTCAATGTAAATACAAAAGCCAAAAAGAGCATGTGCATTACATTTTTTTTCAATTACAACCACAGTAAGCATTTGATGGAGAGATTCATAAAAGAGTATTGAATATTAATTTTCTAGGAGATTGTAGTCAATAATATTTACAACCAGCCATGCATATTCTTTTGTATGTCAATTTTGGCAGAGTAAATATGTTTATAGCCAGATACTTTACATTTCAAGAAGAGCTAAGTATTTTTTTTCTCTTCATATTAATAAAAAAATATTACAAAAATTGGTTTACTAGTTCGACCAGGGTTCGATATTGGTCCGACATGATTGATAAAATTTTGGTTCGATGATCGGTCCGGTTTTAGAACATTGGAAGAGATCAAACCCATAAAAGCCTCCTCCACCTCATGATTTTAGTTGGCTCAGGTGGCCGGCCACTAATCCCTAACCGCATTCCCACACGCACCGCCCATCATCTTCAGCACTCACTCTCTCCCCCTCTCACACACACGCACATCGGATCCTAGGACTTGCTTTTCTCATTCACGAGCAACATAACAATCGAGAGAGATCCTTTATAGGTTATCACAGTCTCTCATCTGGGTTAAAGGTGGTGGAGGACAGAGAAACATCCATGTTTTGCTCTCACCCAACATCCTTTCACTTGGCCCACGTTGATCTTCTTCCCGGCTCCATACAATCCTCCTGCATGCACATGCATCTTCATATTAATTATGTTTTTCCAGATGAAGAATCATAAACCTCACGCCCTGTTTTTAGTTGATTATGCAAAAAAACAAAAAAACAAAAAAACGAAAACAAAAATTCCGATACAGTTTTCTTTCTTTGCTCCACACATAAATATTTTACTTCATCGATGTTGTCCTTATGTTGCATAATACACTTAAAAACAGTACACCACAGATAAAAATAATAATAATAATTTGCTACACTCAAATACAGTGTTTATGATATATAAAATAGTAAACCATCATGAATTTAGCTTTTAATCGTAAATTTATTAATGGATATTACTAAAGGCACCACTAAAAATGATAGGAGCTATCACATAATAGGAAAGATCACTATTAATTACAGTGCCGGACTTTAAAATTTGGGGCCTCAGACGAACTCTAAAAGTGGTACCCCCAAAGTTTATTGTTTATATTATTTTTGTTTTTTTGCTCCAGCTAATTATTTTCTTATATGAGGCATGTTTGCTTCTAGTCTATTAGTGCTATGCAAACAAAACAAAAATTATCAAATTGTTTTATTATAGAAGGCATGTTTGCTTCTCTAATCTAATTTGCATCATATCACATTTTCAAATGAATAATCTAGACACGAACACTATGCAATCAAATAACATTATCATTATTTTCCAACAATAATAATACTTAATGACAAATAAACAATTAATAACAAATATAAAAATATTTTCTTTCTTAGTTTCTTTATTAGTTTATTTCAATCTCAATAGGAATAACTTTGCAATCAAATGGCAAGAACATATTTTTCAAATAAATTAGTCAAACACAAATAAAGATGATCAATAATATTTTTTAGTCAAGAACACATTTTTCTAATAAATTATAATTTATAAGTCCACCATAATTTTAGACTTCACTTACCTGATTGTAAAAATTAATTATGAGGCGTTGTTGATAATGTAAGTGACTCCTCAAAATGTAATGTGACAACGGGAAGATATCATTGACACAACAATTAAGAAATAGACCAAAATATGAGTGCATCAAGCAAAGTCTAAAAATTAACAACAATTTCTATTATTATAAAATAAAATAAAAAAAATCAAAGTTTTACATGTGGAAACATGTGAAAAGGGAGGGACTGACTGATTTGTAGCTTCTAAAAAGAATTATCCCACAGTCGACTAAAACAAGAGTTTTCGTAAAAAAAAAACCTAAAAAACAACTCAGTCAGCGGCCACAAGACTCTCTTCTAATACTTGTCTCTTCAAATACAAGCCGTAGAGTAGCTTACAAATCCGGGTCATTTTAGTATCATGGTGGACATGATACCACTTGTCTCTTCAATTCAAATATAGTAAGTATAAGTCCATATTATACTTACTACTTGTATCTTCAGTCGGCGGGCCTTTTTAGTTGTCATAGCCATAGCAAGCTCTATAAAATTTCAAATTCGAGCCCTTTTAGTTGGGCTTATATAGACTAAATTTTTTTGGGCCATCCAAAATTTTGGGCCTGAGGCAACTGCCTCATGGACATCATACTAAGTCTGGGCCTGCTTAATTATTACCATGAGACATCACATTCTTTGTTATGGAGCATCACCATTTCAAACACCCGAACTCTTCTTCCCTCTTTCTCTCTCTTTCTCTTCCTCTCGTACATCTTCCTCTTCCAACCCTAATCAAATTAATGTGACAAGGTAAATCTTCCTTTTTTTCGTTCCTCTCTTCATTTCATTGTATATTTCTAGATTTTTTTTTTAAATAAAATTGAACACAACAATTTTTAGGATTTTTTTTTCTTTTTGATTTTTAGATTTCAACCAATGTTTAAAAAATCATACCGGTGATTGAACGGATTTTTTTTATAGGTCGGACCGGGGTTCAACCGAGGTTCAAATAGACTTGGTTTGGGTTGGTTCAAATAGATAATATATCCACATTTACTTCTTGGTTTGGTTTAGTTTGGTTCTTAGCATTTTAATTTGGTTTAATTTTATAACTATAAGGTCTCTCAAAATCAAACCAAGAACCAAATGCTCTAAATCTCAGGCGATAAATATTTTTGAGTTTCTTTGTAAAACCAAAATAGGCCGGTTCAATTGTGAACCGGTTCGGCGGGTTCACCGGTTAAACCAGCTTCTGGAAAAAAAAAAATCGACGATTCTTTAAAAATTCCGGTTCAAGACAGACCGGACCGGTTTTTTTGGCAAAACCAATCGGTCTCGGTCCAATCGTCAGTCTGGTCCGGTTCTGACAACATTGATTACAACTAATGTATATTAGAAATTTATTTCTTTCAAACACCATGGTGGTTTTGAACATCATTCTTAGGGTATGAAAGCTTTAGAAATTGGCACAGTTGGTTAGAGAGATGAAGAACTGTAAAAATTCTGGTAGTCCTAACTACAGTTAGAACTGTCAAAATCCTAATAGTCCTAAGACGCGGTTTTCTGTCTTAAGACTGCCACTACCAAAATTTTAGCAGTCTTAAGACAGAAAATTGACAAAGGTGATGGCCCCTAACATTTTTTTCGAGAGTATTTTCGGTATTCAAAAATGATAATTTTTTTACAAAAATGTGATACCCCTATTATCACTGTCCTTAGTAATTTCCTTTGTAAATGTATACCATGTTACTTGTGGCTTATATATCCCATATAGAACAAAAAGACGAGGGGGGGAAATAATGTAAGAGACTTGTGCAAGAGAAGAAATGCTAGAGAACACGTACCAAATATGAGAAGTTACAGGGAAATGTACTGTACATATATGAAAAGTTTGGTGAAAAATTTTCTGGTAAATGATCGATCTTTACATATCCCAAATGTGCAAGGAAGATTGATGTAGCGCATTATCCATCCGAAACCATATATAGTACATAATGTACTAGCCACTAGCCGTGTATATGGATCCATTATATTCGAGTATAAAAAACCACAAGAAGGATAGCAAAATGTATGGTGGCGTGGAAGAATGCAATAGAAACATTCCTAGGAAAGAAATTTAGCAGACATCCACGAAAGATCTTCTCCCAAGCGGCAACTGCTCTATCAGTATTAACCTCTGGAGCAGGAAAATTTCCTCAGTTCGTCCTTGGCTTCTGCTATGTAGTGGCTTTCAGTTTCAGAAAACAAATATTCTTCTCTCTAGAAATAGCTGCCACTCCTGCGATGACGGGCTCTCTCTTCAGATCTTGATTTCTTGGAAGACCCTAAACTGGAACAAGAAAAACACCCCCTCCACATATGAGTCATTTTGGAGTTGGATTTACCCAGTAGGTCCCCATGCTCATCATCATAATTCTGGTAGTCTCGGTAATGAATTCTAATAAGACTGTCGTAGTCATCCTTTTCGTTGCTATTCTCTTCTGGCCCTGTCAATAGCCTGCAGAAATCAAGTCAGAATTGTTTCAGTAAACATTTGGAGCTATCAATGCCAAATCTAAACTCTATAACATGAAACTAGAGAAGCATATATTATGAGGCCTTACATCACATTTCGTTGGACTACTTCATAAGTCTTGAGTCGTTTCTTGTTTGGCTTTTGGTTGACTGAGAGATGTCTAATAAAACGGAGCTGCACTAGTAAAGGAGTCATAAAATTACTATGTTTATAGAACATACAAATGATAACCACACAAAACTTATAAAGATAATTCTGTTAACTACAAATACCTATAGAATATTTCTAACAACTTTTGGTTCCAAAGTAATAGCTATCTAACATTAAAAAGTAGCTAAAAGTGCTTAATTTCATAAGAAAACTGCTTACTCTACATATCAAAAGTTGAGCATCGACTAAACATCAATAAGATGCATAACCGATGCATTTTATATATCAATATACCTTTAGTAAGTCTCATGTCACATAATCCCAGTGTGGTGAAAATAAGATCAGTAAGATGAACAGACTTTTATTCTCAACTTTTGGGATCTGCGCTAAATGAAATTATTTTCCTCCATTCAGATCTACTATGGGCCATCTCTACTTTGCATGGGCCGGGGCCGGGACAACCCGGCCCAGGTCCGCCCTGCCAAGAGCTCTCTCTACTTTGCATGTTATTCTTGTGAGAGAGACTTTTGTTGATATGATTTGTGTTTCGGTTCTCAACCTCTCTTCGAGCTTCCTTTGTGGTACTTACTATTAGAGTTGATCCTTCTAATTTTGTATGGCCAAATATCGTAGTAAAATCCGAGGATCTAACATCACTTTCCGCTCGATTACGATATAGGGTCATATAAAACCAGATGTATCAAATCATAATAGCAAGTACCACAAAGAAAGTTTAGAGATTGAAAACTAAAACGCAAAACACAAATCATATCAAAAAATACCTAACTAACATGAATAACATATATCAAAAACTGATAAGTAAAACACCTAATTTCTAGTATAACTTGCAGAGTTGTACTCTTGAATACAATCATTATGAGAATACACAAAATAAAGAAATAAAACAGATAATTTCGTATCCACCATGTCCCATGGTCCTTGTCTTACTCAAGAGAGTATATACTAGATACAACGATCCAGATGTCTATGTACTATTTACATGCCATTTTTAGGTACCTATTTTATTTGAGTTTTACATTTCATGCATTCAACATGAGTTACACTTACTCATGTAATATTCTCATTATACCTACTAAAGTAACCCCAAATATTGGACAAACTGAGATGATGAGGCCCGCCTCCTCCGTGGCCTTGTACCCCCTTGCGGATGTGGCGGTTGAGGTTGCGAACTTGTAATTGTTGTGGTGGTTGTTGTTCATTATCCGTGTTCTTTAGACTGAGTAGTGAATAGTACAAGTCTAGAAGACTGTGACTAGAAGCCTTAGAGGTGAAGTGAATAGGAGAGTTTGAGTTGGGAATTTGTGAGGATTAAAATGACCATATTTATAGAGTTTTGGAGGATTAAAATGACTACAAATAGACTTGAAATATAGTTGCATATGGATATTTTGGTCATATTTAGTGAAATTATCAAAATATCATGTTTTAACTTCTATAAACAACTAAATTATAGAGGTAAAATATTCCCTAAAAGACCATACTATTTCTACTAGTATATATGCGCGTGCGTTGCACGTACTTCATACTATTGGGAAAGTGTAACTTTAATATTTTTAGTACGTAATTACCTATCTATACATGTTTTACTTAATAAATAATTTTAATTAACAAATATATGTAAGGATATGTTTAGGATAAAATTTTTGCGGTAAAGCCTCAACTTTTCTACCTTGTTTACCAGTAACTTCAACAATAAGACTATTCAGAAGGTTGTTTAAAAAAGCTGCTACATCTTACCATTTTTTTTTGTATAGAATACCTTTGAGCTTTCTTCTTAGGTTTCACATATTATATCTTTGCATTTTATATAGGGTTAATTGCATTAGCTACCTGTGTCTTTTACACTTATTACACGGACCACCCCCTGCTTTGAAACTAATTACACGGACCCCCCTCCCCCCCCCCCCCCCCCCCCCCCCCCCCCCCCCCCCCCCGTAGTTTCTATTTTCTGTAGAAACTAATAACACTGACCACCCCTATGGTTAATAAAATTTATAAAGGAGATGGGTGGTCAGTGTAATTATTTTCGGAATAGGGGCAGTCCTTGTAATACTCATGAAACATAAGGAGGGTCAGTATAATTAACCCTTTCATATATGTTTGTAAAGGCTAGTTATTTTCAAATATTTTAGCACTAAAAGAACATATGATATTACTAAATATTTTATTGCTTTGGTAGTAGCTTTTATATGATAGTAATTAAATTCAGTAAGAAATTATATGCACACACTACCATAAAGACTCAGCTTCGGTAGTAGCTTTCTACTAATGAATTCATTAACTAACGCATTCATTAACTAACGAAAATACTCAGGCTCACATTTTTCTATCAATGTATTCATTTAATCCTTTTAAATCAATAAATGATACTAATGAACGCATACGGTGCTTAAGAAACTTTAACAGCTTTAATTTTTTTAGGTACTCAATGCATTTAGGTACTCAACACATTCATTTAATTCTTTTAAACAGTGTTCTAAAAATCGGCCTAGACGGCCGCCAGCCGCACCGGAAAGGCCCTAGAAGGCCGGCCTAGGTGCTAGGCGGGCCTAGACGCCCCTATTTTAAAATTTCAAAAAAAAAAAATTACCGGTGGTGGTGGTGGACCGCTGATGGTGGCTCTGGTGGTGGTGGAGCTGTTGACTGCAGTACCGGTCGTGGTAGTGGTAGAGGCGGCGGGAGAGGAGGGAGGAGAGGAGAGGAGAAAGGGAGGAGAGGAGGGAGGGACTGGACCGGAGAGGAAAGGAAAAGGAGAGGGAGAGGGAGGGGGAAAAGGAATGAAAGGAAAGGAAAAGGAGAGGGCGAGGGAATGATAATGAGAGGAAAAAAATTTGACGAACATAAGTGACTCGAACTGTGGACCTCCCCACTCCCAAGCTACATACTTAAACTCACCAGGCTAATCAACTTCTCAACTATGAGTTTTGTTTATATATGACACACACACACACACACACACACACACACACACACACAGATATATATATATATATATATATATATATATATATATATATATATATATATATAATTCAGTTCGACGCCTTGGCGCCCTAGGCACTAGGCGGACCCTTAGCGCACTATCACCGAGTAGCAAAATTTAGAACACTGCTTTTAAATGAATGAACGATGGTAATGAAAAGACTCACATTTAACCATTTTAATTCTTTTTAGGTACTCAATGCATTTAGATACTCAATGCATTTATTTAATTCTTTTAAATGAATGAATGATAGTAATGAAAAGGCTCATATTTGCTTAAGAAGCTTTAACAGCTTTAACTACAACTTTTTTATTAACCTAGACATCTCTTCTAACTTTAATTAATCTTTTCTACTATATAATGTCAAAACATGGCTTCACCGTAAGAATATTCTTTCCAAAAATCCCTTTAACATATTTACTAATTAAAAAGATTAATTAAAGTTAAAAGGGATATATAGGTAAATAAAAAAGTTGTAGTTAAAGATGTTAAAGTTTTTTAAGCAAATGTGAGTCTTTCCATTACGATCATTCATTCATTTAAAAGAATTAAATGAATGCATTGAGTATCTAAACAAAATTAAAATGGTTAAATGTGAGTATTTTCATTAACATAATTTATTCATTTAAAAGTATTAAATGGATACATTAAGAACCTAAATGTATATGTATTGAGTACCTAAAAAGTTAAAGTTGTTAAAGTTTTTTAAGCACCGCATGTATTCATTAGCATCATTTATCAATTTAAAAGGATTAAATAAATACATTGATAGAAAAATGTGAGCCTGAGTTCATTAGTTATGAATACATTGGTAGAAAGCTACTGCCAAACTACCAAAGCTGAGTCTTTATGGTAGTATGTGCATGAAATTTATTAGTGAATTTGATTACTATCATATGAAAGCTACTACCAAAGCAATAAAATACTTAGTAAGATCATATTTTTTTAATATTAAAATATTTGAAAATAACTAGCCTCTACGAATATATATATATATATATATATATATATATATATATATATATATATATATATATAATATAAAAATACAATATGTCAAACCTAAGAAAAATGCTCAAGGATATTATATACAAAAAAAAATGGTAAGCTGGAACAGCTTTTTTAAACAACCTTCTGCCTACTCTTATTGTTGAAGTTACTGGAAGTAACCAAGGTATAAGTTGAGGCTTCACCGTAAAAAATTGTCCTAAAAATATCCTTATATATATTTGTTAATTAAAATTGTTTATTAAGTAAAGCATGCGTAGATAGGTAATTATGTACTAAAAAAATAAAAGTTATATTTTTTCAGTAGTATGACATACGTGCAACGCACGTGCATATATACTAGTCTTTTTAATTAGTATATATGTTGAAGGGTACTTTTAGAAAGAATTTTTTCACGGTGAAGCCAAATTTTGGCATTATATAATAGAATAGATAATGTGGTTGTTGGGACAAAATTAACCAAAATGCCCCCCAAGGATTATCCAACGATTATAACAACGTTATATGGAGGGGATAAAATAGTAAATCCCCCTCTCCACAATGTTTACATTTGTAGTGGGACCCAAAGGGGGGAATGTGGGCATGGCTTGCGCCCTGAACAGGCCGGGCACGAAGAGGAAAAGTCGGCCCGACCCGGTTGGAGGTGCAGGCTAGACCGTGCTAGGCCCGGGTCTTGAAATTGGAAGTCTTGTCTAACTATATGGTGGACTAGGTCGGACCGAGTCTTGGCCGGACTTGGGCCGGCCTAACCCTGGTTTGACTGTGTCGGGCTCGGGCCAGTTTGCAACACCGACCCACACAATAAACCGATCCCTATTGTTAGATAGAGCTATTTCCAAGGTTTATATTAGTCTTCCATGTTCCTAGCAGCTCTTCAACTATGACTGATTATGTTTGTGTCATAGTTAAAAGATAAAGTAGGCATCGCAACAATAACTTCAACAAAGCCTTTATTTCATATTTTTTGGTCGGCTATTTGATTTTTTTTCCATTCAACTCTGCTAAGGGTCATGTCCTCTGTAATACTAATAAAAAACATATCCTTCTTTAAAAATAATGGAGACATGAAGTTACAATAATATTACAACAAGCTAGACCAACAACAACAAAGTCTTTATTCCATATTTTTGGCTCGGCTATTTGAATCATGTTTTTCCATTTAGCTTTATCAAGGGTCATATCCTCTGTAACACTAACAAAATGCATATCATCCTTTATAGATAATGGAGACATGAAGTTACAATAATACTACAACTAGCTATACCTGCACCTAACAAAGATCATGAACTTCCCCTTTTATATTTAGGTAGCATGAATAGGGTAATGTAGATACGGATTCAGAGAATGAATTGATGAAATGGTTTGAAAGGACCCAAAGAAAGTCTAGGAAGATGGAAAATATTTCCATGTGAATCAATCAAAATATTCTAAGAAAGTGCACAATATATGATGGTGCACTTTTCTTGTCAAAATTATATAAGCTTGTTAAATCGTCAGATATAATGAATGAATGAATGATACATGAATCGTGAAGTTAACGGAAATTGTCTATTATAACAGCAAAGGCTATATAGACATGAAGCCAGGGAGCATAGATGGGCTCTTTCTCAGTCTTCATCTCCCTATCAATGTTTGAAATCCGCCATCCCCCTGTTATTAGACAACGAGTTTCCCACCCCTTTCTTCGTGTAGCTGAAATGCCAGTGATCAATCATCTTCATATGGTCAGCCATACTGTGCTCGTCATACAGGACAACAGAGGAGAAAGGTGTTTAACATTTGGGGCATGGACACTACAACAACAACAAAGCCTTTCTCCCATATCTTTGGGGTTGGCAGATTGAATCATTTTATTCATCCGGCTCTGTAAGGACCATGTCCTATGTAACGCTAATAAAAACTATATCCTTCTTTAAAACTTCCAACTCTAGTTGACTAGTTCTAGTGGCTCCATAAACTACTAAGTTATCGCTCATCCTTACCGGAACATCTATTGGTCCACGTTGCACATGTCCAAAACATTATTGATCCAAAGTGGCTAATTGTGAAAGTTCCAGGGACCAATCCTATAATTAGTGCCTAGTGCTTTCTTTAATTTACAATGTGGAACTAAACTGACTAATTATTTTCCATTTAGTTGATGGATATGATACACCTAATGAATCTCCACTTGAGCCTGATTGAATGAAGATAATATACCACCAGCCACGAGAATTCATAAGCAAAACATATGATCCTCCAGTTTAGCTGTGAAGCAACCGTTAACAGGAGTACCAACAAAGTCCAGATTTCTGTCCTAGTCGACAATTATGCTCTGCCTTAGAGGCATATGACATAATTGTCGCTCATGTGTCTCGAGAGAGAAATCAATCATCCATTGCATCAGCCCTGTTCTTTGGACGAAAGTCACACCATGGACCTCCACGAGGTCTGCCCACATGCTTCTCCGACCAATATTGCCCAGAAACTTCAAATTTTCAAGATTATTCAAAGTTCAAACTGTTGAAAGTGATCTACTCTTCTACAGAAATTATATTTGATACAGCATGGAACTTACTAGAGAAGTCAAATATTCACAAAAGAACACCTTGAACTATGGATGCATATGATGCAAATAACATGGTAAAGTACAATTTCATTTAATCAATAACGATAAACTGTCAGATGAAAAAGGGTCAACAATACAGTACCTGACAATAATTCTCTTACCCAGTTGAGTAGACTATCAACTAGTAGCAAGAAATAAGATGATAAATGACTATAAGCTGCATCGTTGCTATTATTGTATGCATTAAAACCTTCCATAGTATATCAACAACAAGAAGTACGGAAATTCAAAATCAACAGCATACAAACCTGATCGCCATCTTTTATTCCATATTCTTTCAGAGATTTCCTATCATCAAGTAATTTATAATCTTTGAAGCATAAGCAGAAGTGACCCCATACATGAGACCTGGCACAAGATGAAAAGACCAAAATCTCAGTCCTAAAAGCATAGAGCTTCCAGGTAGTATAGACACTCTTCATTTTTTTTTCTGAATATTATTTTGAGGTATAGATAGAATGGTCTCGTCAAAAATAATTTCTACACCTTGCACTGACATGAATTCGATACAACATAATACGGACAAACACATATTTTGGCATTTATTATTGCATTATGTAGTGTTTTGTGTCATGTCCAATACGACACGGCATGGACACGCCACCAATTTTTGGAGGGTCCTACTTCCTAGTTCTACAAAAGTACCAATGATCATGGTAATCTACGAAGAACTGATACCCCTAAATTGGTGGCATACAGCATCCTGTTATTGTCGGATGTGTAAGCTAACACAACATGGGCACTCCAAAATACATAGGACACACCACAATCAATGTCTTGTCCGTCTCCCCGTGTCTGTATCCTGTCGCATCGTATCCATATCCGTGCACCATTAGGTTGCCAATAAAGAACGACTATCACAGTAATCCATAAGCCATCCATTGCTATGTAATTACCATATCGAACCATCGTAAGAGCCTACGAAATCTCCAATGGATTAATAACATCCATGCCGGAAATGTATCAGACACGACATAGACACGTCAAAACACACGCCGCGGCCGATGTTGTATCCGTATCCCAGTGTCCTATATCATTCGAAAGGAAAGAAGAAAAAAAAAAAGGAAAGCTCACCAAAATATGTTGCCTCCTCCTTCGGTCTTCTCGGAGAGATCCCGAAAGACGTCCTCCACCGCCATCTTGAGCCGCAGAACGTTCGCGGTCCTCGAAACCTTCACCTCTGCGCAACAACAACAGCGCCAAAAAAAAAAAAAAAAACTAACTCCTGTAAAGAAGCGAAACCATTGACAAATTAAGAAATGCGGCGGAGTTTGTGAATCTATACCGAAGGAGGTGGAGTCCAATCTGAGGATGGAGAGGCGGAGGCTGGGATCCGGGAGGCGGCAGTAGGAGAAGCTGCTCCTCCGGCTCGGCGCGACGCTGAGCCCGACGGCGGAAGGCGTGCTGCCGTCGCTGTCGCTAGGGAGGGGGGAGGCTGAGGAGGAGGAGGAGGAAGCCAGCTGGGAGAGGTCCTCCCAGATGATCTCCTCCGTCGTCGGCATTATTGCATTAGCAAGGGATCCTTAGCCTCCCAACCTTTCTTGTCCTTTCTTGATCTTGATTTAATAGCAATGGCAATGGCAATGGCAATGGCAATGGCAATTGCATCCTTGTTATTATTAATATTATTATTATTATTATTATTGCATTAGCAAGAGGATTTTTTATTTTTATTTTTATTTTTTTATTTATTTATTTATTTTTTCTGTAAAAGGGACTAATAGGCTCTTAAAATTGCAGGAATGGGCTGGGCGACTCCAAGTATATAACGATCTTGTTGTGAGGCAAATTAGCTCAACATCTCAAATGGTATATCAATATATCTCAATGTGTATCAATCTATCTACAAGCCATTCCAACCTCTCTTTATATAGTAAGAGAGAGGTTGGGAGTTACATAATGAAAGGTCACTTAGGAGTTACAAAGTGAAGAGTCATGAGTTACAAAATAAAGAGTCACCATGATTCACCATGATGAGTTACAACACTCCCCCTTGGCTCTTCACAAACTCTGCTTGTAAACACCTCTGAGCTTCTTCGTCTGTCTGTAGCTTGCAGATTCAAAAATGACCACCTACTTGTGCCTCATTAAAACCTTGCCAAAGAAAACCTAGTGGGAAAAAAACTTTGGTCGAAGGACAAAAGAGTACACACAGGTCAGTGTGATGGGGGTAAACTAACCATTGCAAATGTGCCTCGTCAAAACCTTGTCAGGAAAAACCCAGTAGGAAAAAACCGCTGATCGAAGGACAAAAGAGTACACGATGGTTTAGAAGTATACACTGGATACTCCTCCTGATCACAATAGTCCTTAGTGAATAAGAGATTTGAAATGTGTCTCGTTAAAAACCTTGCCAAAGAAAATCCAGTGGAAAAAACTTTGGTCGAAGGGAAAAAGAGTACACAAGCATACATCAGGATGCTTCCCTTTTCACTCGCACTCGACAAGGTGCGGGTATACGCACAACAGGGCGTTTGGAGGCGCTCGTTGGGGCGCTCCCCCCTCACATGCACACAACAGGGTGCAGGAAACATGTTTCACTTAGGTTAGCTCTGAAAGTTTCCTAAGTCCAATCGCTCTGACATGTTTCTGGAACGAGTGTTTCGACAGTGACTTGGTGAACAAGTCTGCATGGTTATTCTCCGATCCAATGTGTTGTACTTCAATCTTCTGAAGCGCTTGTTGTTCATGTGTAAAGAACAATTTGGGCGATATGTGCTTGGTAGCATCCCCTTTGATGTAACCATGTTTCGCTTGATCAATAACAGCGGTATTGTCCTCATAGACGACAACAGGTTCATCTGGGTCATATGGAAGATCATATGTACTTCGAATACGGCCAATAACAGCTCGAAGCCATACACACTCTCTAGTCGCCTCATAGAGCGCGAGTAGCTCAGAGTGGTTCGTTGAAGTAGCCACTAAGGTCTGTTTGCGAGACCTCCAAGAAATCGTCGTGTTCCCAATGGTAAAGACGTAACCAGATTGGGAACGCCCCTTGTGCGGATCAGATAAGTATCCCGCATCGGCGTAGCCAACAAGGGTCGCGTTGCTTCGAGTGCCAAGAGCGTTGGACTCACTCAAAACCGCGTAGGGATAGAACAAGACCAAGTCCGTAGTACCCTTAAGGTAGCAGAAAATGTCTTTTATGCCATTCCAATGGCGGTGTGTTGGCGCGGTACTGTGTCGAGCTAGACAATTCACAGCAAACGAGATGTCCGGTCTAGTACATTGGGCTAAGTACAATAAAGCGCCTATTGCACCCAGATAAGAGCACTCATGACTCAATATCTCTTCGTCGTCCTCCTTTGGACGGAATGGGTCCTTAGTAATGTCTAGAGAGCGGACGATCATAGGAGTAGCGGACGGCTTAACATCAAAATGACTAAAGCGTCTCAACACCTTTTGAGTGTAGTTCGCTTGATGGACAAGGATTCCATCTTTACGGTGCTCGATCTGCAGGCCGAGGCAAAACCGTGTCTTCCCAAGATCCTTCATCTCGAATTCCCTCTTCAGGATATCAGCAGTTTCTGACAAGTCTTTTTCGGTTCCTATGAGATTCATGTCATCTATATAGACCGCGATGATTGCGTATCCTAAAGTGGATTTCTTTATGAACACGCATGGGCAAAGTTCGTTATTAACGTATCCCAAACCGATCAAGTATTCGCTTAGGCGGTTATACCACATTCGCCCGAATTGTTTCAATCCATATAGCGAACGCCTCAGTCTAATCGAGAACGCGTTCCGTGGTCGGGAACTACTTGATTCAGGCATCTTTAGTCCTTCAGGGACTCTCATGTATATCTCTGTGTCCAGATCCCCGTAGAGATAGGCTGTGACCACATCCATGAGCTGCATATTCCGTTTTTCGGAAACTACTAAACTGATTAAGTAGCGGAACGTTATGACGTCCATTACGGGAGAATACATCTCCTCGTAATCAATTACAGGGCGTTGTGAGAAGCCTTGCGCCATAAGGCGAGCCTTGTATCGCATAATCTCATTTCTCTCATTACGCTTCCTTAGGAAAACCCATTTGTGACCAACTGGTTTAACATTGGGTGGTATTGGAGCAACAGGTCCAAACACGCTTCTTTTCGCTAAGGAGTCTAGTTCAGCCTGGATTGCTTGTTTCCATTGTGACCAGTCCGTTCGTCGTTGACACTCGGCAACACTACGAGGTTCCATGTCATCATTGTTCATAATGTCAGTGGCCACTGAGTATATGAACACATCATCGATGACAGTTTCATTTCGCTTCAAAATATCGTCTAAGCTAGCATACTCGACGGATATTTCGAGGTTATCGGCATGATTAGGAATAGGCGTTTCATCTGGAACGCGCTCTTCTAATACATCGCTGTGATCCTTAATGATCTCATGTGGCAAAATGCTTTTAACAAGATTTCTCCGCTTCCGGGGCAGAACATCTTTGGAACCAACCGGTCTTCCCTTCTTCTTGGGAATAGCGGCGGACTGGACGGCCGATGGCAGCATCCTTTGCTCGGCGGGTTCGACCGGAGCAACATGTTTCACAGGAACATGGCGTCTCTCAGGGACGTCTATCCTTGCAGATACATCTGCAGCAGGTATAATTGATCTCGTGACTTTTGCTAGGTCGCTAAATGTGTCTGACATTTGATTTGCAATATCTTGCAGACCTCCTCTGCACTTTCTTATCACTATGTGCAGAGAAGGGAACATGATGAGCAAAAGCGGGCACATGCCACGCTAATTCACGTCGTTTCTCATCAACGTTAGCGTGCATTTCTCCCCCTAACGACGGGAAGATTGCCTTATCAAAGTCACAATCCGCGTGTCTCGCAGTAAAGAGATCGCCTGTCAAGGTGTAGTGCCCCGTCACTACATCGTGCCCCGTACTCTGTCCACGGGGTGCGCGAAAAAGGAACACTGTCGCTATCGATTCGGCCGGGGACCGATAGGTCGGGATCGACCGAGTCGATCGAACGGGAACGGTTGAATTAAGACCCATTCCTCGTTATGGAATGTCTTCTTCGGAACCAAGTCCCATATTCAGCGGGTTGCGCCTCGAGGATTGACTCTGCGGCTGAGTCGGGAGAGACCTCCCGTTGCTCTGCTTTTCACGCCGCTTGCGTTGGTTTTGGCTTTGTTTCTGAATGCGTTTTCGTGAATGTTTTCGATGGTTTTCATGACTCGCATTTCTTATCGAACTCCTTGAATAATGCAGTGTTCTAATCGGTTGCTTGTGCGATTTCAGGTAATCGCGTAGGCGACGTCTAGCGCGTCCAACAAGTTCGCTCGCCAAGGTAAACTCAAGGTGAGTGGCTGACCCTCCTCTTCTCGACCCCCTTCTTAGGCAAAATCGATAGTGTTGGTACGAAGAAAAAGATAAATGCAAAGGCACGAAAGGCACGAACACGGGAAAAAGAATTGAGTTTTCAAAGAGAATGGTAGGCTATGTCTCAATCACTAAAAAGAAGAAAAATGGTCTTTGCACGGTCATGGACAACTTGTCGACAAGGTAGAGTTTCCCCGAACGGCAACCCGGGGCCACGGGACCGTTGCGGCCAAGAAAGGAAACAAATACAAAAGCTGTGCTGGGCACAACGTTAGGCGAGGACTTGCAGCGGGGCTCGCTACTCGCGCTGAAAGGGCCTCGTCTAATCAAAAGCAAAAAGGAGTCCACAATGGCTCTGGGAGCCAGTGACCAACACACGAAGTATAGCACTTAATATGCAAAAAGATAACAATTGAAAGGAAAGAACATGGTAAGTTTCATAAGGCGCGACGCGGTCCGCCGGGGTAAATTTCAACGTAAAGTTCACTATGCTTGTCATTACTTGTTGGAAATTCATTAGGATGGTTAGAAACATTCATACTCTAATGTCATATAAACTCTTCAACCAAATGAGAGCTTGGAAATTTAAATAGCCACACACCAGTACAAAGTGTAATGTACTGATCCTCGCTCTCCACGCAGGTACCCCGAACTACGAAGGGCGTGCCAACTAAAGCTCAAGGCGGCGTGCATTCTTTTGAAGCCTCGTCCGTGTGAAGGCTTGTTTTCTGGATTTCCTTTTGAAGAAGACCCGCACATCAGTCCAAAGAAAAATGACGACTCGACTTCCCGCCATAGCAGGTGGAAATATGTATTGGTTTTTGCTTGTATAAAAAGGGTGTAATGTATGGAACGACTATCTCATCGGCGTTCATTTTTGTAAGTCGAAGTCATGTTGTAGCCCGTGCGGCAATGATTGTAAAAAGAAGTCTATGTAAAGTTTCATATTATCAATGAAAAGTTTATTTCCATTTCAAAATGTGTTATTCAATTTCTCTGCGTACTCAAATTTGATGTTGTGTTTCGGATAACCTTATAACTATGCCTTGTGCGAACGCAACTTAGGTTCGCACGGCATCACGCCCGGGGGACGACTATCGATTCGACGGAATCGGGGCGTGACATAATGGTATCAGAGCACGGCTTTACATCCTTTGACCTCGCGTCTAGAGTTTCAAACCATTGACCACGCAACGATGAGATAAGTTGTTCCATACAATGAGTCCGTAATAATTTGAGACTGATGCGTTGCCTTCGTATCGCAGAAGTGGCGGAACCCACGGTCGAGCAAGAACAGAGCGCTTCCTGTGGCTCTAGTAGCTCGCATCGTCGGCAGGCCGGACCTTCTAACGATACCATCGAAAGGATGCTGCGCATGATGGAGGCGCAGCGGAACCAGTCCGAGAACCGACATCAACGAGTAGAGGAACGACAGGCCCAGTTCGAAGCTCGCTTTGATGTGCACATCAAACTTCAACAAAAGTAGATGGATACCCTGTAGCAGATCGTCCAGACGTTTGCGGCCAACGAAAATTCTGCGACGGCACCTACCGTCACCGTACCTACTACCACCGTGCCGACGATTCCACCCATTGAAGTCGACACGGCGGAGCCTGAGCTTCAACCAGCGGCACCAAAGAAGTACAACTTCGAAGTGTCAGAATTCAAGAAGGCGTGTCGCACCTCTTTCAGCGGCACCGAGGGTCCTTCCATTGCGATCGACTGGCTGGAAGAACTAGAAGACCACTTCAAGCTCCTCGGCATCGAAGAATCAAAGCAAGTCGCCTGCGCACAACTTCAACTACGGTTGAACGCGCACGACTGGTGGGCCGTGCGCAAGCGAACGATTCGACCGGACAACACTACCGCGCCGATCTCTTGGGCCACGTTCCGCAAGGCTTTCGAACTCGAGTACCTTCCGTCCACCGTTCGCCAAGCAAAAGAAAATGAATTCATGTCATTGAAGCAGGGGAGCAGGACGGTACAACAGTACGCCGCAGAGTTCAACAAATTGTCCAAGTTCGCTGGTGCGTTTCTGCCTACTGAAGAGTGCCGCGTGCGACGGTTCGAAGTGGGACTGCGACAATCTATTGGTGCGCATGTCGGCGTCCCGGAGTACAAGACCACGGGCGAGGCTCTGAATCACGCTCTCCGTCTTGAGAGCCTGCTTCCTTCCGGTGCTGAAGACGTTGTGCGCCACTCCAATCACAAACGTCCTAGCTATACGGGAGGCAACAATCACGCATCAAAGCGTCCACACACTGGCGGCAACCAAGGCAAGAACCCGTTACCACGATGCAGGAATTGCCATCAGCTTGGGCATACCGAAGACCACTGCTTTGCCAAGGCAGAGTGCTATGCTTGTGGGCGGAGGGGTCACTATGCCCGAGACTGCCAGAATTCCCGACCGAATCGCAATGCCCCTTCCCAACAAAACCGTCAAGAAAACCGAGGGCAGGCGCCTCGACCTGCTCAGCCTGCCCAACCAAACCATCAAGACAGGCGTCCGAATGCACAAGGACGCGTCTACGCCTTGACTCGAGATGAAGCGCTTGCCTCAGACACGGTCGTGACAGGTATACTTAGTTTTAATAATGTGCCTGCTCGCGTACTATTTGATTCAGGTGCTTCGTATAGTTTTATAGCGGCAGACTTTGTCGCCGAGCACAAATTTTCGTTAGTATCATTAGACCTCGACCTTAGCGTGAGCACACCTTCGGGCACACCAATACTCACTAATTCAGCCTGCACCGACGGAATTATCTGTATCGGCGGTCAAAAGATCGGTCTGGACGTGATGGTCCTAGACATGAATGACTTCGATATCATTCTGGGGATGGATTGGCTCGGGCCGTGCAACGCAACCATAGACTGTGCCAGGAAGACGGTCACTTTCCGCATACCAGGAGTGCCTGAATTCTGCTTTTCGTGTGGTGAGGCGTCGTCGACCTGCATGTTGATCTCGGCAATATCTGCTCGGAGGATGCTGCATTCTGGGTGCGAAGGCTACTTGGCGTCCGTCCGAGACATGCGACAGGATGGTGCAAACGTAGGTCAGACCGACGTTGTGGCAGAATTCCCCGATGTGTTCCTGGACGAGCTACCCGGCATGCCCCCCGACCGAGAGATCGAGTTCAGCATCGATACATTCTCCGATACTCGACCGATTTCAAAGGCCCCGTACAGAATGGCCCCCGCCGAGCTGAAGGAGCTCAAGACCCAGTTACAAGAATTACTCGACAGGGGATTTATTCGGCCTAGTGTTTCACCGTGGGGAGCGCCCGTGTTGTTCGTGAAGAAAAAGGATGGGTCCATGCGTCTGTGCGTCGATTACCGAGAGCTGAACAAGGCCACCATCCGGAACAAGTATCCTTTGCCCCGCATAGACGACTTATTCGATCAACTGCAAGGCGCCTCGGTATTTTCGAAGATTGATCTCCGTTCGGGCTATCATCAGCTCAAGATCAAGTCGGACGACGTGCAAAAGTCAGCCTTTCGCACTCGGTACGGCCACTACGAGTTCCTGGTGATGCCATTCGGCCTGACGAACGCCCCTGCCGCCTTCATGGACCTAATGAATCGGGTGTTTCGACCCTTCCTTGATAAATTTGTGGTAGTCTTTATTGACGACATTCTTGTCTACTCGAAAGACAGGGCGCAACATGCAGAACATCTGCGGACCGTGCTCCAGACACTTCGAGAGAACCAGCTATATGCGAAGCGAAGTAAGTGCGAATTTTGGCTCAGCAGCGTATCCTTCATTGGTCACATCATTTCGTCCGAAGGCATTGCAGTCGACCCGAAGAAAGTGAAAGCCGTTGCTGATTGGAAGAGGCCTGCGTCTGCTAGCGAGATTAGAAGCTTTCTTGGTTTGGCGGGATACTATCGACGCTTCGTGAAAGACTTCGCGAAGATTGCATCGCCACTGACTCGCCTCACTCAAAAGGGAGTCGCGTATGAGTGGTCGGATGACTGTGAAGCTTCATTCCAGGAGCTAAAACAGCGGCTGATTTCGGCACCCATACTCACACTTCCGGATGGGCCAGAGGGTTTTCAGATATTCAGCGATGCTTCAGGCCAGGGCTTGGGATGCGTGCTCATGCAGCGGAACAAGGTGATATCATTCGCCTCCAGACAGTTGAAGCCGCACGAGAAGAACTATCCTACGTACGACTTGGAGTTAGCGGCGATTGTGTTTGCGTTGAAATTGTAGCGTCACTATCTATATGGCGTGGCGTGCACGATCTATACCGACCACAAGAGCCTCAAGTATCTCTTCACCCAGAAGGAACTGAACTTACGACAGCGGCACTGGCTCGAACTAATCAAGGACTATGACTTGACGATCGACTACACTCCGGGCAAGGGAAATGTGGTGGCGGACGCTCTGAGTCGGAAATACCTTGCCTCGCTATCCATCGACCGCAGACTACTACAAGATCTCGAAAAAATGGGCATCGATCTCCGGGTTCGATTCAGGGATATACGGTTGGCGCAGCTGCAGTTAGAGCCGAGTTTGCTGGAAAAGATCATGGCCGCTCAGAAGGATGATCCGTACCTGAAGAAAATGCGCGAGCGAATTTCAACAGGTAGTGTGACCGACTTTGCGGAAGACAAGACCGGCGCGCTGCGATTGAATGGCCGACTATGTGTTCCGGATGATTCTGAACTACGAAAGGAGATTATGTCGGAGGCGCATCACGCGAAGTATACCTTACATCCAGGCAGTACCAAGATGTACAAGGACCTCCGCACGACTTTCTGGTGGCACGGGATGAAGAGAGATGTGGCGCTCTTCGTGTCACAATGCATGGCCTGGCAGCAGGTGAAAGCTGAGCATCAACGACCGGGCGGGAAGATGCAGAACCTTGCCATTCCAGAGTGGAAATGGGATCATGTCACGATGGACTTTATTGTTGGCCTGCCGAAGACACCACGGGGGAGCGACGCCATCTGGGTCATCGTCGATCGATTAACCAAGTCGGCGCACTTCATTGCCATTAAAGTTACTTGGAGCGTTGATCGGCTGGCGCAGATTTATCTTGACGAGATCGTACGGCTGCACGGAGTTCCAGTATCCATCGTCTCTGATCGGGATTCACGGTTCATGTCGCGATTCTGGAGTAGCCTTCAGTCGGCGCTGGGTACCAAGTTGCAGTTCAGTTCAGCTTACCATCCACAGACCGACGGCCAAACGGAGCACGTTAATCAGATTCTCGAAGACATGCTACGGCTCTGCGCAATCGACTTCAAATCAAGCTGGGACGTCCACTTACCGTTGGCGGAATTTGCATATAACAATAGCTACCAGTCCAGCATCCAAATGGCGCCGTATGAAGCCTTGTATGGTCGGAAGTGCAGATCGCCCATTTGCTGGGATGAAGTCGGGGAACGGCAGATACTCGGCCCGGAGCTGGTAGAACAGACGGTGCAGAAGGTCAAGCTAATTCGGGAAAGACTAAAGATTGCACAGAGTCGGCAGAAGAGCTATGCCGACACCCATCGAAGACCGCTTGAGTTCTGTGTAGGCGATCACGTGTTCCTGAAGGTGTCGCCCATGCGTGGAGTTACTCGGTTCGGCGTGAAGGGGAAGTTGAGTCCGAGATTCGTTGGGCCGTTCGAAATACTCGAGCGGGTCGCCCCCGTAGCCTATAAGATTGCCCTACCACCGGCGCTTGAAGGTGTACACAATGTCTTCTACGTCTCCCAACTGCGGAAGTACGTGCACGACCCTAGCCACGTGGTGGATTTTGGCCAGCTGGAGCTAAAGTCCGACTTATCCTACGTTGAAGCGCCCGTTCAAATATTGGAACGCAAGGATAAGCGGCTACGAAATCGGACGATCCCTCTCGTCCGCGTACTCTGGAGGAACCATGCGGCAGAAGAGTCGACGTGGGAACTCGAGTCAGAGATGAAGGAAAAGTTTCTTTCACTATTTTCATAGAGGTAGGTTCTATTCTTAAGTTTCGAGGACGAAACTTTTTCTTAGTTGGTTATGGTGTAGTGCCCCGTCCCTATATCGTGCCCCGTACTCTGTCCACGGGGTGCGCGAGAAAGGAACACTGTCGCTATCGATTCGGCCGGGACCGATAGGTCGGGATCGACCGAGTCGATCGAACGGGAACGGTTGAATTAAGACCCATTCCTCGTTATGGAATGTCTTCTTCGGAACCAAGTCCCATATTCAGCGGGTTGCACCTCGAGGATTGACTCTGCGGCTGAGTCGGGAGAGACCTCCCGTTGCTCTGCTTTTCACGCCGCTTGCGTTGGTTTTGGCTTTGTTTCTGAATGCATTTTCGTGAATGTTTTCGATGGTTTTCATGACTCGCATTTCTTATCGAACTCCTTGAATAATGCAGTGTTCTAATCGGTTGCTTGTGCGATTTCAGGTAATCGCGTAGGCGACGTCTAGCGCGTCCAACAAGTTCGCTCGACAAGGTAAACTCAAGGTGAGTGGCTGACCCTCCTCTTCTCGACCCCCTTTTTAGGCAAAATCGATAGTGTTGGTACGAAGAAAAAGATAAATGCAAAGGCACGAAAGGCACGAACACGGGAAAAAGAATTAAGTTTTCAAAGAGAATGGTAGGCTATGTCTCAATCACTAAAAAGAAGAAAAATGGTCTTTGCACGGTCATGGACAACTTGTCGACAAGGTAGAGTTTCCCCGAACGGCAACCCGGGGCCATGGGACCGTTGCGGCCAAGAAAGGAAACAAATACAAAAGCTGTGCTGGGCACAACGTTAGGCGAGGACTTGCAGCGGGGCTCGCTACTCGCGCTGAAAGGGCCTCGTCTAATCAAAAGCAAAAAGGAGTCCACAATGGCTCTGGGAGCCAGTGACCAACACACGAAGTATAGCACTTAATATGCAAAAAGATAACAATTGAAAGGAAAGAACATGGTAAGTTTCATAAGGCGCGACGCGGTCCGCCGGGGTAAGTTTCAACGTAAAGTTCACTATGCTTGTCATTACTTGTTGGAAATTCATTAGGATGGTTAGAAACATTCATACTCTAATGTCATATAAACTCTTCAACCAAATGAGAGCTTGGAAATTTAAATAGCCACGCACCAGTACAAAGTGTAATGTACTGATCCTCGCTCTCCACGCAGGTACCCCGAACTACGAAGGGCGTGCCAACTAAAGCTCAAGGCGGCGTGCATTCTTTTGAAGCCTCATCCGTGTGAAGGCTTGTTTTCTGGATTTTCTTTTGAAGAAGACCCGCACATCAGTCCAAAGAAAAATGACGACTCGACTTCCCGCCATAGCAGGTGGAAATATGTATTAGTTTTTGCTTGTATAAAAAGGGTGTAATGTATGGAACGACTATCTCATCGGCGTTCATTTTTGTAAGTCGAAGTCATGTTGTAGCCCGTGCGGCAATGATTGTAAAAAAAAGTCTATGTAAAGTTCATATTATCAATGAAAAGTTTATTTCCATTTCAAAATGTGTTATTCAATTTCTCTGCGTACTCAAATTTGATGTTGTGTTTCGGATAACCTTATAACTATGCCTTGTGCGAACGCAACTTAGGTTCGCACGGCATCACGCCCGGAGGACGACTATCGATTCGACGGAATCGGGGCGTGACACAAGGGCTCTAAATAGCGAATGATGGACGGGGAGTTATAACCGACATATGTTCCCCGTCGCTTCTGAGGTCCAAATTTTGAACGCCTTATCGGCTCAATTGGAACATTGACTAGGCACCCAAACACGCGTAAATGTGAGATGTCAGGCTCACATCCAGTAACCAGCTGGTACGCGAAAAGTGGTTGGGTGGCTATGGGCCTCAGACGAACCAAATTTGCAGCGTGTAAAATTGTATAGCCCATGCAGATAGTGGGAGTTTGGTGCGCATAACCAAGGTCCGCGCTATCACTTGCAGTCGCTTTATAAAAGCTTCCGCTAGGCCATTTTGGGTATGAACATACGCAACAGGGTGTTCAAGATTTATTCCCAAAGTCATGCAATAATCATCGAAAGTCTTCGATGTAAACTCCGCGGTATTATCAAGTCTAATAGACTTTATCGGATAATCCGGATGGTGAGCCTTTAACTTAATGATCTGGGCAAGGAGTTTAGGAAATGCTGCGTTTCGGGTGGACAACAACACTACGTGTGACCATCTAGTCGATGCATCAACCAAAACCATGAAGTATTTAAATGGTCCGCATGTTGGTTGGATTGGTCCACAAATATCTCCATGAATTCTCTCAAGGAATTGGGAAACCAATCTCGTAGGTTTCACATAGAGTGGCTTGAGATTCGTCTTTCCAATCGAGCAAGCTTGGCATAGGCTTTTCGGATTTATAACGAAATTCTTTCCTCCAAGAGGATGCACATGTGATGCATTCATAGTACGAAGCATCGTATTTTGACCCGGATGACCCAGCCGGTCATGCCATAGCATAAAAGTCCTCTCATCAACTGGCGCTCGACGAATGATGAGATTACTCTCGATGTGTTGTATCGTAGTGAGATACAAACCACTTGAAAGACATTTCAACTTCTCCAAGATACGCTGTTGGCCGTACTGAGTGGAGGTAATGAAAAGATACTCGAAGCCATGTTCTCGAGCAGTTTCAACATGAAATCCGTTTTCTCGAATATTCTTAAAACTCAGTAAGGTACGACTGGACCTTGGAGAATATAAGGCCTCTGATACTTCAACGGGAGTACCATTGGACAACGAAAAATGGGCTTTGCCAAAACCTTGAACAAGGGTTGAGGGTCCCGAAATTGTAATGCCCCGCTCCGCACGGCGTATTACGCTGAAGCGTTGACTCAACGAGTCACGTTGATGCAAGGGAATGTATCGATGCAAAACGATACGAGAGTTAAGTTGTCCCGAGCAATACATCAAACTAAGTTGATGCGAA
This sequence comes from Iris pallida, assembly GCA_029216955.1. Classification (NCBI taxonomy): domain Eukaryota; kingdom Viridiplantae; phylum Streptophyta; class Magnoliopsida; order Asparagales; family Iridaceae; genus Iris; species Iris pallida. The sequence goes on along the minus strand of JANAVB010017999.1, from coordinate 10,623,169 downwards.
GAGTTGCCTTGTCCCGAAAGAATGCATCGAGTTGAGTCGATGCGAAGCGCCGCGTAGCCCCGAAGGATGAGTGCGTTGAATCGGCTCGAAGATTCTAAGAAATCGAATCGACCAAGGCGCAAGTCCGAATCGATGCAAGTATTGATTTTAGTTGGTTTCGTGTACAGGTTATACTTTGACGAGAAAATATTAGAGGTCGATCTTTTGTAATATTTAGTAAGGGGTCCGCAAAATCAAATCGTCGCCTTGCGACGGGCCGAGACTTGGTCACGCCAAGGCAAATCGAACGTATAACTCAATGAAGCACGGAGTGCTCGAATGGCTAAGTCAGGAGAGTGGTCGTGCAACAAAGTTATGGAATCGAGCCGCATCGGCTCGGTAAAATGACGAAGGCATATCGACTCAAGGTGGGAGGATTGACTTCTTTTTACTCCTTCATTCGATAAGTCAAATATATCATTGTATGCTAAGTTAACCTATCGGCGCCACGGGCGTGGTCCGATCGGAGATAAAATTGTAGTGTGAGTCAAACACTAAGTTAGAACAATTGAAATGAAACGTGCATCAATATGCACGAGTCGCTATGGGACATTGGATATCGCTAAGGCGAGCGCCTCGGTGCGCAAGCCGTAAGAACATGGGATAACTGTAATCGGCGAGTGCCTTAGTGCATGAACTATACCGTGCCTTTGCTGCACGAGTTAGATTGCTAGAACATTGAAAGACAATAGGCGAGCGCCCTAGCGCGCAAGCCCCGAACATTGAATGCTAAGTTATAGAACATGGAGATACGGTCGAAACGTGCCTACGTGCACGGGATAATAAAAGATGGCTTCGTTGCGAGATAATACAGTTGTGGCATGAATGTGACGGAACTGTCGGATATGACATGGTGCCTCGAAAGGTGCTCAAGACCTTCGGGTCGTTCGGTTGACGAGCATTGAGTTGAGGCACGATGCCATTGAATCATTGAAACGAAGTACAAAATGTAAGAACACAGAAAGTTAACGAAAGAGATGCGAGATGATAAGTCTGAGTCTCGGACTCAAGACTATGTTTGGTTGTTTGAATTTGATTGCTGAATGATAGGGCGTTGCATGGTCGATTGGAATGGGCTTGAGATTAAATTGTGATAATAGCCCGTGTACGGGTGTTTCCTCCAAAACGGTTAAATGCCGGAGGAGCGCCCCGGAACCGATTAGCCGCGGAGGGATTCGAATAATCTTTGTAGGCGCACATCCTTAAATGAGTAGCGCTCGCCTTATAGATGGGAAAAGCCGCAAATGATGGCATGCAGCGGGAACGTTTCGGTTGTTGGGCCCGCAACCCACCCGTGAAACGCCGGGCAGCCCGACAAATAGAGAGAAAAGAAAAGAACTCCTTTAGTCCATTCCGGCACGGATACGCCAACGGCCCTCATATAGTTAAGGAACGATGGGTTCAAAGTGTAGGCGCGTATACGTCCCGCATAGAGATCCTGCTTAGAGATGCACAATAACATGACAGGAAAGGATTACGGCGTATTCACCATGCGTCGGTGCAAGGGCGAGTGCGTCGACTTGGTAAGTCATGCCACGAATCAAACACGAGATTGCTTGTTTGCTTGCCTATTCAATTCGATAATATGCTGCTATATAACATGCTTTACGCTTTCGAAGATGCCATAAAATTGACCCTAAGGAGAACATAGCAAGATCATAAGCTAAGTTGTATGATTAAACATAAATATTAAAATGTCAGTTTGGAAAGATGATCTTTGCTTCAGTACATACGAGAACGAACGTACTGATCCCCCACCAGCTTCATACAGGGTGCATGGAATGGATTGCTCGCGACGAAGCGTTGCTTGAACGTGTTAAGGCTTGGAATGCCGAAGCGCATTGAAGCGTGCTATCGTATTGACGCTCGGACTACGCAGCTGGATTGATGCGGCCGAGATATAGAAGGCATGATGTATGGAACGGTGAAATCCTTTGTGGGCAAGAGAGAACCTGAGTGTTGTAGCCAATCTGGCATGTATTGTTAGGCTATCGAAAGCCTTTGTAATCTCTGTTTCGGATATCAATAAAGAGAATTTGTTTCGTATGCTCTGTTTCCTTTCGTTGTTAAATATCGAATCAAAAGATAACCATTTGAGAACTTGTCATCTTGCCTTGCACGAGCACAACTCCAGGCTCGTACGGCATCACGCCCCCTGCGAGGACGATGATTCGGGTGATTCCGGGTCGGGGCGTGACAGAAATGGTTGTCACTGAGGTTACTTTAGGCGTATAGGAGATAAAGTACGATTTATCTCTCAAGATAGTGTGAGTCGTTCCACTATCAACCAGACAATCTACTGCCCCGTGGTCCATGCCTATAAGTAAAGAAAATTAAAGTTTGTCACACGTTTGAGGAAAGTGCTCGAAATAGAACTTTAATTTAACGAGAAAACAGAAAATACAAACCACCAAAAGTTTCATGACTTAAATCAAATATAGAGAGAAAATGGAGATTCATTCTTCCATTTCTGCTATAAAATCGGGGGTCTCAAGATTTAGATTTTCGCACTCGTTGACCAGATTTGCTTCGGCCCGGCGCCCCTTGTGATAGTTATCAACTTCTTGGGGGGTCGTCCTGCAAGTCCGTTGCATATGACCATAAGCACCACATTTGTAGCAGAGAGTAGGCGCTTGGCCTTCCACTCTCGCTTTGGGACGACTGGCACGTTGGTTCTTACCATGAGACTGCCTAGGAGTCAAAGGTCCTTGGTTCTTGTTAGAACCTCGCTTTGGGTGGCGAGACTTAAACTCGCCTCTGTTCCTTGGTTGTGACGACTGGCCCTTGTCTCGTTTCCACCGTGGATTTGGTCCACGGAGAGCATTTGCATCAGACATTGGAATTGCCTTTGTTCCAGCAGGACAAGAATTGTTGTTTCTCATTAAAATGAGACTGTTCTTCTCGTCTAGTAAAAGCTGGGTGATGAGCTCAAGAAACTTGGTGAACTTAGACTGACGGTATTACTTTTGGAGCAAGTTGTCAGTGGAAGGAAATGTGGTGTATGTTTTCTCCAATAGATCACTATCGATTAATATCTCACCGCAGTATTGGAGAAGTGATCGAATCCTGCAGACTTCATTGTTGTAATCAGTTACACTCTTGAAGTCTTGGAAGCGCAGGTTCAACCAGTCATGGCGTGCTTCAGGTAGCCATATGGTCTTCTGGTGGTCGAAGCGCTCTTTCAGAAAGTCCCATAGCGTCTTCGGCGAGGAGATTTCAATGAACTCTGACTTCATGACGTCAGATAAATACCTGCGGAATAGAATCATCGCTTTGGCGTTCATTGAGCGAGTGACTTCCACTTCACGCTCTTCCTCATTATAGATGACGTCCAAGAGGCCAGCATCTAGATGGTTCTGGATGTCTTATGTCCAGTCCAAGTAGTTCTTGCCAGAGGCTTCAAGGATGGGAAAATCAATCTTGATCGACATTTTTCTACAACAGGAGAAAAAATCTTGATCAGTCAACATATAAAACGACAGGTTTATATGAATTTGGTTTGTATAAGCAACAACAAACAATCGTAAATTAAAAACAACGATTTTGAAAAAATGATTTTTGTTTAAAAATTATCTTATATCGATCGACGGGCCGATATAGAGAGGTCAATAAGTTTCTTGCAAAAATGCATAATTATAAATACAATTTGAGCAAAATATTCGGTCAACCCCTTTTAGTAGCTCTACGTGAATATGACCAGGTTGTAAAATGAGAGAGGATGGTCACCGGAGACCACTTAAAAACCAAGCCCCAAGTTCTTTCTGACATCATACCCAAATAGGTGAGCCTATTCGGAGAGACTTCGTAAAATTTTTGTCAAATGTAAGAATAAATAAATTTTTTCAAGAAATTCACGCTATTTGCGAACTGTGCAAAATATGTGACAATTTAGTGCGTACTCAAAATGAGCGTTGCCTTTTAAAAATTATTAACCAAAAAGGTTATTTTTGGGAGGCCCAAATTTGGCGGTGCCAGAATTTGTTTATGTAGCCAAGACAATTTTTCAATTTTTACGCCATTACGCTAAAAAAAACGTACAACATAAGTAGGCAACAACACACAAAAGAATTGGTGCCTAAGCAAGCGGCACCAAAAAAATGTCAACTATTTTTTCGACGTCTAATGAAGCGACGCTAAAAAAATAGCGAGAAAAAAAATACAATTTTTACTACCTATATGTTACAATAATTCACTGAGTAACATAAAGAAAAAAATGCTACTGAGGTGCTTGTCGGGGCGCAGATGGCACTGAGGCGCACGCCGGGGCGCTCCAAATCCATCATTACCAAAAAAAAATGTTAGCATCTAAAATGTTAGCTCTCCAAATCCAAGACAACAAGAAGGAAAGAGCAATAATGAAGAATGAACCATTTCGCTTGAGAAAAATTGTTTTGAGGAAACATACTGCATCTGTTACAATTGTCAGATAAGTATACTCAAAAGATTTTGTGAATTTTATGCCAGATTCATTTATATTGTTATCTAAGTATGTTACAATTGTATTGAGGAAAAATACAATTGTTTTTCATACTGCATCTGTTACAATCTGTTACAATTGTAACATTATTACCAAAATCTGTTACAATCGTTTACCATTTCAATTCATAGGAGAGAAAAAACATTTCAAATATTGGTTCTTTTACAATTGTTTTGAGGAAACATACTGCATACTGCATCTGTTACAATTGTTTTTCAAATGAAAGAATATATATATTCAACCAATATTTTAAATTCATGATTGTTTTTTTAAAATTCCAAAATCATACTCATCTGTTACAATCATTCTTCTTGAGAAAAGCTAGAGATAGATTTAAAAACCATTTCAACAATTTTTGGCAAAAATTCAATGCATCCAATCTATAGAAAAGCATAAAATTTGTGTAGGTCTCTTAAAAAAAATTACCTTTCTTACCGTACGGTCGAAGGAGGTGAGAAAACAATCGGTACGTCGGGTCTCCGGCGTTGCACGAGCAAAGTGCTGATAACGTGTTGTGAGGCAAATTAGCTCAACATCTCAAATGGTATATCAATATATCTCAATGTGTATCAATCTATCTACAAGCCATCCCAACCTCTCTTTATATAGAGGTTGGGAGTTACATAATGAAAGGTCACTTAGGAGTTACAAAGTAACGAGTCATGAGTTACAAAATGAAGAGTCATCATGATTCACCATGATGAGTTACAACAGATCTCATTTTTTCTATTTTTGTTTTATTTTATTTTTAAAGAATTGATACAGTGTATGTTGTTAGAGCATCTCCAACCCTATTGGGAGTTTGAAAAAAATGGTTGCCACATGGAATGACAACCATTTTTTCCAAAAATACTTCTCCAATGCAAATGTGAAATAAAGTGTGGAGTTGACATGGCAATGACATGGCAAAGACAATGTGAAGTTGGTTGTCTAGATCTAGACAATGCACTTCACAATGACTTTGTCTCCACATCATCAATTATGAATAGAAATATTTATAAAAAAGTTGAAGAAGTGGAGGAGATGCTTGGAAGTTGGAAAAAATATTTTTTATTGTCCCCTCAATACTTTTGCATTGGAGAGAGTTTTTCTATCTCATTGTCTTTTGAGATATAATTTTGCCACATAAATAAGACATTGTCTTGTGGCTCATGCCACATAGGAGCCACCTAAGACTCACAACACTTAACAAGACAATAGGGTTGGAGATGTTGTTAGTTTTGCAACTAAAGTTTGCCTAGAAGAATGGGTGGTTTACAATAGTTGTCGAGACAAATGTACTTGAATTTACGCCTAGAGAGTAATGATATTACGACTGTTTGGCTCGAAGAAATGCGGCCAAGTGCGGCAAAATAAAAAATTCAAAACTCTATATTTTACGCAAGTATTTAAGTATTATAGTAAAGTGGAGTGAAGTAGAACTCCTTCGTTTGGGTGCATAGAAGAAATGAATGTTAGAAATAAAAAATGGTTGTTGACTAAGTGAAAACGTGTAACCTTTTGTTGAAGTGACATGAATAATTAAAAAAATTGTTAAAGTAGAAAGAAAGTGATCTTCCAACCAAACGTGTGAAGTGATTTTCACTTTCGCGTTCCACTTCAGAGAAAAAAATTCGATGTCAAAATTTTGATTTCGCAACAAACAAAGTTATTGTTAATGTCAAATCACATTAAATTTTGTCTGCAAATCCATCAGCCAAACATATAAAGTGGTCCAAAATTCTGATTTTGACCACTTTCGTGCTTTAAAACCGTGAAAACAAAAATCCTAGAGAACTCATGATTCTTAATTTTTTAAATGCGACTATAAAAAAAACTGTTGGATTACATCCATCTAAAAAAAAAATCTAAAAGGAGAAAAAATAAGTATATTTTTAATATTAGTTAAGTACACGTCCTAAGTTCCTATTTTTTAGTCCTTATTTGAGTTTCTTTAATCGAACTGTTGACCAAGCAAGGAGCACAAATCCTTCCCATGTTATACAAAAGTAATTTCTCTCTTCTTCTTTTCCGCTGTTTGGATAGAGGTAACTTTTTGAAATTGTAAAAATGGTACTTGCAGCAAGTTGAGTTTCAGTTGACTTACAGCAAGTGACACTTAAAATGTGTTTGGATAGAGTATTTTTTGTCTCCTGCAAGTGGAAGAAAAATGAGTTTGTTGTTTGGATGGTTGTTGAAAGTGAATGTTGAAAGTGACAAAAATTATTAAACATTAATTAAAAATGACAAATAATTTTAATTTAAATCTAAATATTCTAAATATTATAACTAAATCAATTGCTAATTAATTTTAACTAATTCAATGAACAAAAAAAATTAATTATCATAGTTAAATTAATTAATTAATGTATTAAATTGACAAAGTTACTTTTTTGGGGGACCACAGCAGACCCCCAAACAATTATTAATTATCATTATTATATGAGATTATCATTCTTCTTCTTCTTCCTTGAAAACCACAGCATCTCCTGGCAGACACGGACCACAGCTGCTCCCGGACCACAGCTGCTGCTTCTTCTTCTTCTTCTTTGGGGGGAAGAGTGGACCACAGCGGCTCCCGGCAGACGAGGACGCGGCTTCCGGCGGACCACAGCGGCTCCCAATGGACGCGGCTCCCTCTTTCCGTCTGGACTGACGTTCTCGGTCGGTGACTCGCCAGACCTAGCACTTTCACCACACTTCCTTCACTTTGATGAAGCAAGTGAAAACATAAAAATTGAGGGGACAACAAGTGACAAGTGTCAGAAAAAAGACACTTGCCGACCGCTTGCAGTGTCTATCCAAACGCTACAACTCCATCTTCCTCCGAGGAGTTGCAGCAAATAGTATGAGTTGCAGCATAGCTGCGGGCATCCAAACGGACCCTAAGTCTAAACATCTCTTAAATTTATAACCCAAAGTTACCTCCTTCTATTAGTAAATAAAGAAATAAAAGAAAACATGGACAAGCCAATAGGGTGCTCATATAGGAAAGTTTACCCTGTAATTCTATTTGCAAACACCAAAAAGGCAAACAAACTCCGAGCTAGTCTAGGCCCAAACTTTTTAATCGGTGCCCCGGACCTCGTCTGCTCGGTCCAGAGTGCGCCTCCGCCGCCACGAATGCCGGAGACGACGACAGCGAAGCGGAAAATTCACCGGAATCGTCCCTACGTATCCGCCTACAAGAAACAACAAGACCAGAAGAAATATGGACATATATAGATGCCACAGGCACCAACTCCTGCAGTTAGAGCGATTCATCTCAGATGTTGCATGCAGTATCAGTAATTAATTTGCAACTAGTTTATCAAGGTTTTTGCGATGAACGTCCTTAGTTATAAAGGAATGCATACGTGACGCACACGGTTTGTATATGCATGCACTTGAGTTGAACAAGTGAAGGGATCAGTTGACAAACGAGCTTAGGGTTCGGTAGATTCTTGGTAGGCAAACCAAAGTCCCCCCGGCCCTGAGATCTTGAAATGATCTTTCTCACTGCTCTATTGTGCACTTCTTCTTCATTATGTGTATCCATTTTTTCTTTAGTTTAACAATATTTTTCCGAGTCCTCTCCATTCTTAAATATGTTATACTAATATATACCTGCCGAAAGAAGTTAGTTATATGATTTGACTTTCTTTATTTCATAGGTGTGTCGTGACCGTAACCTACCACTATTAATCTCTTCCCCCAAGCCCCACTCAAGACTGAGTAAAACTTTGATACAAAAGTTTGATATCCCCTGTATATGACAAGTGGGCCCCTCTCAAAGTTTATGTATATAAATATGTTTACACGTTTTACGAAAAGAGAGGGGGCCCACTTGTCATACATAGGGGGTATCAAAGTTTTGATACCCCTTCTGTATCTTCTACCAAACCTCATTGCACGCCAACCATAACACTGATTGTGAGCCTATTAATGTTGTACAATACTGCTGATCATTCCCGGTGAAATTTTTGTAGATGTATACTGATACAGCCGCGCTACTTAGCTAGCGCTGTGCTAGCACACTGCGGTCCCACCGGCGACGGTGAAGGATGGAACTAGAAAATTAAGTTGGGTGGGCTAGATGTGTACTAATCCATATGATTTTTTTTTTTACAAAAAATTGTAAGAGCAAAAAAAAAGAATTTTTTTTTGGGTGCCCACCCCAACCCCTTGCTTGGTTTCGCCCATGGGCGACGGGTCGGCCGGATGCAGAACAGAAGAGGGGAGGACGGACGAAAGAGGCGGTGCTAGCGCGCGGGCGGACGCGACAACGGCACGGTCGAAAGCGGAGCATAAGAGGAGGACAGGTGGGAGGGGGATGCGGTGGCTCGCGACTATTGCACGAGCCACTTCGCATTTTTGATATTGATAAGGGCTTCAATTCGTAACTGAACCCCGTGTACGGAATGTGTATGTGAAATTTTTGGAATCCATATAGTATCTTATATAAATTCTAATTTTCATGAAAGGGTACGAAAAAAAATGTCAAACAAAAAACTAATTATAGACATCTTAGTTGATCTAGATAAATTTTTATTTTGCGGTTATAATTTTTTTCTAAAATATTTTTTAACTTTTTAAAATCATTTTCGTTGTGTCCTAACATGATACTTCATAGTTTTGGCAGTTAAAAGCTCTATTTAGTCTTGTTATCTCTGAATTACTTGATGGGAAAGAAGTCTTCATCAGTACGTCAAGAAGTATGACTTCTGAAGCTTGCCGATGCAATAAACAATATTACTTTTCCTAAGAGAAGATACACAATTAAAGACTGATAGTCAAAACTTTCAATTTACTTGATGGCAGTCCAAAATTTTCAATTTATTTACAAGTTTGTTATTCAAACTTGTTATTTAAGGGCAGTCCAAACTTGTCATACATAGGTGTATCAAAACTTTGATACCCCTTTTGTATCTGCTACCAAATTTCATTGCACGCCAACCATAACACTGACTGCGAGCCCATTAATGTTGTACAATACTGCTGACCATTCCCAGTGAAATTTTTGTAGATGTATACTGATACAACCGCACTACTTAGCTAGCGATGTGCTAGCGCACTGCGGTCCCACTGACGACGGTGAAGGACGGAACCAGAAAATTAAGTTGGGTGGGCTAGATGTGTACTAATCCATATGAATTTTTTTTTACAAAAAATTGTAAGAGAAAAAAAAAAGAGTTTTTTTTTGGTGCCCACCCCAGCCCCTTGCTTGGTTTCGCCCATGGGCGACGGGTCGGCCAGATGCAGAACAGGAGAGGGGAGGGCAGACGAAAGAGGCGGTGCTGGCGCGCGGGCGGACGCGACAATGGGACGGTCGAAAGCGAGCATGAGAGAAGGACAGGTGGGAGGGGGATGCGGTGGCTCGCGACTACTGCACGAGCCACTTCGCATTTTTGATATTGATAAGGATTTCAATTCGTAACTGAACCCCGTGTACGTAATGTGTATGTGAAATTTTTGGATTCTATATAGTATATTATATAAATTCTAATTTTCATGAAAGGGTACGAAAAAAAAATGTCAAACAAAAAACTAAATATAGACATCTTAGTTTATCTAGATAAATTTTTATTTTTGCAATTATAAATTTTTTCTAAAATATTTTTTAACTTTTTAAAATTATTTTCGTTGTGTCCTAACATGATACTTCATAGTTTTGGAAGTTAAAAGCTCTATTTAGTCCTGTTTTCTCTGAATTACTTGATGGAAAAGAAGTCTTCATCAGTATGTCAAGAAGTATGACTTCTGAAGCTTGCCGGTGCAATAAACAATATTACTTTTCCTAAGAGAAGATACGCAATTTAGGACTGATAGTCAAAACTTTCAATTTACTTGATGGCAGTCCAAATTTTTTAATTTATTTACAAGTTTATTATTCAAATTTGTTATTTGAGGACAGTCCAAACTTTTAGTATAAGACCCAAATTTCTTTCTCTCATTTTCCTATGCTCTCTCTCTCTTCTCCCTCTCTCTTGCTCTCGTCTCTATTCTTCCAAATATCCTAGTCCAACTTTCTTCCAATCCTAGATTATGTACGTGAAGATTGTGGGTCAAAAGTCTAGTCTTACTTTCTTCTAATTCAATCGTTATTTGGTATGTCATCGATTGACTATAATAATCAGGTTTTCAAACATTTGTTCCACATATAAATATTGAATTATATGTATTTAATGTAGAAAAATGCATCTCCAAGAAATCGGGTCATCTAATACACTAAATTCTCGTTCCGCTTCGTCCGAAGAACACATCGATTCTTTCGAAGCACCCTTGGTATTTGACAACTTATAATTTCGGACATAAATAAATAGGACTGTGGAACTTAATGAAGTCCTACAAATAAGTAGGACTGGAACTTAATGACAATCATACAAATAAGTAGGATTGTCAAATAAACTGATAGTCCTTTATGTACTTAGGATTGTCACAAACGATAGATCTGCACATTTCCTGCAGTCCTAGTTAATTTAGGACTGTTAGAAGTTTATGCAGTCCTAATTTTCTGCAGTTATGTTGGTCTTCAATTATATGTAGTTTTATTAAGCTTTGATTTCTATTGTAGGAGTTATCGTCTTCCGATATTGTGGTACCTTCTCCAATTGTCGTTGATGCAGGTAATTTGTTCTCGCCCGATATTTGCTTTGAATCAAACGAACAAGCGTTACATTGGTGTAGAGAAGTTGGACGAAAAAATAATATAGTCATTGTCATATCAAGATCGGTCTGAAATCGGCCGGGACGCAAAACTTTAGAACTTGGATGTGAAAGAGGTAGTTTTTCAGGTAACATGAAAAGAAAGATACAGTTCGCCAAAAAAAAGTTCAAAACAAAGGCATTAGTACGAGAAAATGTAATTGTCCATTCAAGATTATTGTAACCATAGAAGATGTGAAGAGGATAGTCCAAATCAATAATGAAATCCACAATCATGTTATTGCTAAAACACTTACAGGTCATCCGTATGTCGGACGGTTGAACAATGTTGAGAGGAAGATAGTTGAAGATTTGTCTAGTTCTACAGTTGCACCCAAACAAATTTATTTCGTTGTATGACACGAAGACGAGAAGAACAAGTAAACAATGAAGTCAATCTACAACGTACTATCAAAATCAAACTCCATTAATGAGAAACAAGAATGGCGATGTAGCAAGTATTGAAGTTGATTGCCGAAAATCATTATGTGGAGTACCATAGAAGACATCCACAGAGTAATGAAGTCCTTTCAATGTTTTGGACTTATCCCGATTGCACACATTCGGCTAACTCCTTCGCCAATGTATTGGTTCTTGATTGTACATATTGTTGGGTGTGTGTGTGAAAGCATTTGTCAATCCACCTGATCAAAACCAACCCTCGTCTAACGGACACTAAGCACAAGATAAAAATAAGTATATGGCGATGACGTACATCATCTGGACAAATCCCAACCTTTAATAATTCAAATGAAATTACAAGATTGACAAAACTCATGCTGAACCCTTTGCCTTAATAGGTTCAACCCCCTCACCACTCTGAAGAAGAAAAACAGAAGATTACAATTGAGATCACTCACCAACCCGTAGCAATCTCCCTCACCGAAGTTGACGACTCCTCGATTAGATCTTCTTCGTCATTCTGTCTTGGATGACGAAGTTCTAAGAGCAAAGTACGGACTTTCTCTTAGATTTTCTTATGGACGAGCACCCCGAATCTCTACTTTGTGTTGTGCTTTATGCCTCCACCCTCACCCCTTATATATATGATGAGAAAAACATATTCTAATCATAATAGAATTTCCTAACTAGGAATAAAATAGGAATCCTATTATGCCTAAAATATTCTATCAATATTTTAGATCATAATAGGATTTCATAAAATAAGAATCATATTATATCTAAAATAGCACAACACCAATTATGGACATCCAAATCTAATCAAATCAAATATTTAAATAGATTTAGATTCCACAAATATGTTGTTACAAAATCCAGATTGGACTCCAACAATCTTTCCCTCCAGTCTGATGAGAGGGTATTGACCCCATGGGTCCTCAACTGGACTCTATGCCTATCGTCACACGATAGAATACATGCTCTCTCATGCCACTGATCTCCGATCCCCCGAGTTGCTTTGCATATTCCTTTGTCTCCAGCTCCTCGACCATCACGCCGACACTAGCCACTATGTACAGCAACTCATGTACCACTGGGATCCTGGGATATCAATAACACGATCAAGACCTAATTCCTTGACGATTAGCCTCACCGTAAGTCTCAGCTGCCTATCTCCGACTTCTGTCTTCCACCGGAACATGCTACTGTTCCGTCGATCCTTGGCTGGCCCAACCAAGCGAACGGTACGGTTCTTTCGAGATTTAAACTCCTGAACCTGCCCACCTTCGTGTTCGACACTGAAGCTCGCCCGTACACATGCATCCTCGAGTAGAACGTTATATACTGTACATGTCGTTGATGACAAATAGCTCCCCCTGAACTGTGTGAATAGTGATGCACCCGTCTCTGATTGAGTTTGCTGCAGATCTTGATCTTCTTCCTTGCTTCGAACTGATGAAACCATCGCTACGTGAAGCTTTGGCAAACTACATATTGTCAAAATCGAATCTGTAGAGCAACCCCCACTTGGAGACCGACCAGCTGTCATGGGACCGACAGACTGACCCTCAATCTTTAACGCATCATCATCCGTTGCTTTATTTCGATGAACCTAATCATCGGTATCCCTCAAAGCATCTAGAAGCCCCTCCTCAGCAAGTTTTCGACGATCCACCACATGTCGAACACCTCTCGAGCTTTCATCCGGTGTCTTTGGTGTGCTTGTACAGCTCAGCAGCCTGAGTCTGTACATGCTATAATACAAATCTTCCTGGGCCAGCTATTGGGAATCCTTCACAAGCATCCAATCTTTGTCCCCAAATAGACTACGACAGCCATCATCTGCCAGCCTTCCTATCAAAATCAAGTTGTAGAACAAACTCGATACATGTCGCACACCCCTGAGGACGAGCTTCTTACCAAACTCCGCCGTCAAGTGCACATCACCGATGCCTACAACTGCAATTGTCTCCTTGTCGCCCATCGTCACACATCCAAACCTACCGTCTCGATATGACGTGAAGATCCTCCTATGTGGAGTGGCACGATACAACGCCCCCGTGTCCATGACCCAGTGGCCATAATGACACATGCCATAAGGTTTCTCTGCGTCGGTCGCTGCGATGATGATATCTCCAAACGCTATAAGATCCTCCTGATCGTTCTTGCCTTTGGCCTTCTTAGCTTTGAGCTTCATGCAGTTCCTCTTGATATGACCCATTTGGCCATAGTGATAGCATCCCTCATTATGGTCTACAATCGCAAGATCTCGAGAACTCCCCTCTGTCATCGCCTGTGACTTGGGTCTTCCTTTCCCGTTGTAAGCCACCAGAGCAGACTCCTACGATGATTCCACTTGCTTGCGTCGGACCTCCTCATTCAACAAGCTATTTTTTACTGCCTCCATCGTGATAACTCCATCAGGCACGGAGTTGCTCTCCGACACCACCAACGTCTTCCAGCTTTTCGATAAAGAAGTCAAGAGCAGTAGGGCCTGAAGCTTATCATCAATTATCATCTTCATCGCAAACAACTGATTGATGATACCCTAAAACTCGTTCAGATGTTGTTCCACTGGGATACCCTTCGTGTACTTCGAGTTGACGAGTTGGCGAATAAGAAATACCTTGTTGCCAGTCGTTTTTCTTTGGTACAGAGAATGCAGCTTCTCCCATAATGTTTTTGCCGAACTCTCCATGGACACGTAATGAAACAACGAGTCATCGAGCCATTGACGGACGAATCCAATAGCTTTCTGATCCAGTCATTTCTAATCTTCAACAGCTTTGTCCGATGGCTTTGTGTTGACGTACGCCCTCCAACGGACCATGCAAGTCCTTGCACTAGAGTAGATCCTCCATACTTGACTTCCAAATCGTCTAGCTTCCCCCTGTGAGGTTGATCATATGAGTGTTCATCTGCTCCGTAGACATGGTTGCCAAAACTCTCAAAGCTCAGATACCAATTGTTGGGCACGTGCGGAAGTGTTTGCCAATCCACCTGATCAAGACCAACCCCCGTCTAACGGACACCAAGCACAAGATGAAGACAAGTATATGATGGTGACGTACATCACCTGGAAAAATCCCAACCTTTAATAACTCAGATGAAATTACAAGATTGACAGAACTCACGTTGAACCCTTTGCCTAATAGGTTCAACCCTCTCGCCACTCCGAAGAAAAAAAACAGAAGATTACAATTAAGATCACTCATCAACCCATAGCAATCTTTCTAACCAAAGTTGATGAGTACTCCTCGATTAAATCTTCTTCTTCCTTCTGTCTTGGATGACGAAGTCCTAAGAGCAAAGTACATACTTTTTCTTAGATTTTCTTGTGGACAAGCACCCCGAATCTCCACTTTATGTTGTGTGCTTTGTGCCTCCACCCTCACCCCATATATATAGGATGAGAATAACATATTCTAATCATAATATGATTTCGTAACTAGGAATAAAATAAGAATTCTATTATGTGTGAGCCCCCTCAATTTTAGGATTATTTTAAATTTTTCTAAATGAATTATTTTCAATAAATATAATATTTAATTATTTTGATTATTAAATGTTCTTTTTTGTAACTTTGATTTCTGGAACGTCAAAGATGTCAATATCTGAAAACTTTCTTCATGAGTTTGTAGTAGACATGATTGTCTTTATTTTGATATATCATGTCCCGCTCAAACTTGTTCTCTTGTATTCTTTTTGCATCATACAACTTTCGGGTTATTTTAGGCCATTTGATCATTTGATAGTTATTAATAAATTCCTATTTTTATCTTTGATTATCACATTCACCTTGCCGTGACTTTTCATTTAGGAGCACAAACTAGTTATTTTCTCAAAACTAACTCCACATGCATGATCTAGTCAAGACACCCTACACCCATGACCTTCGTGTCCCACTCAGACACACCATCTTGTGCTTTATTTTTATCGCACAAATTTTCTGACACAAGACCCAATCTTGATTCACCCCACGGAGTCACATTTATTTCCGACATAAATTGGAGACACCATTTCGATCCAAATTTGTCGACCCAAAATATGGACACGACCAACTTTAAGCCTACTACCCACACGACACTTGTGTCCCATTCAATTGAGCACCCGCATGTTACTTATTTATCCATGTTCATAGATGACCAAATTAAGTCATCTATTGCATCAAACCCGATTTTGATCTGACCCGACTCATTTGAACCAAACCCAAGCTTCATGTTATCCCATCATGAATACCAACACACTCATCCTCCTACAAAACACCAAACACCTGGTCGACCCACTCAAAATATCCAATAGACAACTTTATTCAATATACTCCTCAAGTTTAACATAACCTAATCCCCACACTTAATCCTAGCCCTTGAATTATCTACCGTCAATCACCACTACCCATTTATTCAAGGCATAAACTCACACACACCCAAATGTGGTTGGCCCTAACCCCTATGCACTCTCTCATTGATTAAATGCAATTCTTCCTCCTCCCAATTGCACTCACAGCCAACCACATATTTTACTCACACACTCTCTCTCTCCTTTCTCCCTACCTAGCCAACAGCACCCGCTCTTTATTTACACACATCTTTATTTTCCTTTTTCTTCACTCATAGTTCTCTCTCCTCCTATGCTTGGCCGAGCACACCTCTTCTTCTTCTCCATTCTCTTATACCTCTCCTCCATGGTCGACCTCCCAACTCTTCTTCTTCATATCACTATCCTCATCATCTCTATCACTTCCTCCCCTCTATAGCCGGCTGTCACCCAGACCCCGACGAGCTAGCCAGCAGCGCAGCGAGGAGGCTGCAGAGCTAGTGCAGCAGCATGGCAAAGGCCGCGTACCGCCGACGATGACCCCCTGCAGCTACACGCGCGTGCGGCGACGTGCGCAGCAGCACAGCAGCAGCAGCCAAAACCGGCCACGCACCACCGCCAACTGGCGATGGTGCCACTCCCCGATGCATACGTGGCTCTGGCGAACCTCCCCGACGTGTATCCTAGGCTATTCGTATGTTTTGCATGGAATCCCGTCGTGACGTGCATGAAACCGAATCCAGAATTTCGTTTCGGAACAGCGACTTTGCGTATATTTTCTGGACAATCCGACCGTTGGATCGATGAAATTATTCCTCCGTCACAATCTCGATATATACCCCTTCACTCCCATCACGTTTTTGCCATTAATTCGATCGTTTGATAGATCAAAATCGGCCGCCAAGTTGACCATTTAAATTATGTTATTTTTGGATAGTTTTGTGGAGCCAACTTTGTGGACTTGTATCTCCGTCATTGTAGCTCCGTTTGATGTGCCACCAATTCCTATGCACAGTTGGTATAACTATCTTCTTGCCCCTCAAGTTTCGTTTTATTGTGAGCTCGTTTGATTGGTTGAATCTGACGCCAAAGTTGGCCGTCCGAATTCATAATTTCTAACTTAAAATTTTTTAATTTTGGAGCAGGGACTCCGAATTCAAATTCTGACACCACCAGTAGACTCGTGACATCATTTTGGCATGAATTCATATAAAGTTTGCTAGATTTGGCGGACGTGGGCCCTGGCACGTATTTTGGTGCAAAGCGGGCCCCACAGTCCGAGTCAACGGATCATTTTGAGATCGGCTCATCGAAATCCGATTCTGGATATACCGTTGAGTTCGTATCGTCATTCTGGACTCATTGATATATATTTTTCTAGATTTAGTGGACATTGGCTCCGGCACACATTTTTGTGCAAACCGGAATTCTAATGTCCTGATCAACGGACCATTTTGAGATCGACTCATCGGAATCTAATTTCGGATATACCGTTGGGTTCGTATCGTCATTCTGGATTTGTGGACATAATTTTTTAGGTTTAGTGGACTTTTATCCTGACATATTTTTTGGTACAAAGTGGGTCCAATAAGGACACCATTTTGGCCCGAAATTACCTTTTTTCCATGTATTCAAATTGGACTTATGGGTAGGGTATTCTAGCTGATTTGACCATTCTGGACACGTTGGTGACGTTTGTTTCATCATCCGACAACGTCTGTAGATATTTTCTTTATGTATCACTATTAGTTATAATTAATTCTTATTATGTTCGTATTTCGGAAATAGTGCAGCGAAACTGAGATCAGTCAATTCCAGTGATCTCACATTGCTGAAACTGACAAGGTGACCATGTGGATCGCTATGATAAGATTGTTAACCTTACGGTTGATTATCTTATCTCGATTTACGTGTCGTAGATTTTGATGTACGAATAACGAGGTGCAACTTGATATTTTAATAGCCTGCAACTTGCAATTCATATTATTAGCTTATATATATATATATATATATATATATATATATATATATATATATATATATATAAATGATTTTCGTAAAACTCTAATGATTTGGGTTTCTAGTATTACCTAATAATATTTTGGAAATAAAATTATAGTTTCTAAATATTATAAATAATTTGTAGATAGATATGTATTTATAGTTATTCTTTTCCTTCAATCGTAAGTCAAGACTATTATAGTCGTTTCCTATTTTCTCACCTCTATTATCGTGCCAAATCTTGATTCTCGACTGTTATATATCAAACTTGGCTATTTGGACTTTTCTGGACTCAGTGGAACTGCCTGTGCCGTCATTTGGGGACATCTTGTGGAGCTTAGCATCATACCTATTTCGTGTCGATACGTTCGTATCGTGAACGTCGACTTCCAACTAAAATAAGGCGAGTACATTTTCTGATAGTTTTTATTGTCTTGATATCTACTATATCCGATTCAGTTATAGTGCTTTACTTGATTCCCAACACGATGGTACACGGACTAGTATACGTCGGATCCTGTCATAAAATGTTATTCCTAGACTTTTTTGGTATATGGGTGCATTGTTCGGTCTTGTTTCCTATACTTGTATAGACATCGATTTGGGAGTGGGCTGGCCCCCTGCTTTTGAATCATGTGTCATGATGTGTCATATCTGGATCCATTATACTACTCGGAGATGGGGAGTTATTAGAGGTTATGTGATCAATACCCCTCCTATAACTATTCTTGTGCTTGCTCTACCCTCACTGCACGTAGGGTGTAGCAAGATCTTATATTTCTTGTGCTCGCTTTTCATGTTGCCCGGCTAGACCCTCCAGATGCTTTTCTTGTGATAGCCTGTCAAATGGAATAGCCTGATCCAGTTTTCTAAGCCGATCACATAACGCTCTAATATCTCGAGACACTGTTTATGTTTACATTATACATCAGATATTTCTGTACTACTTATATTCCAGTATTTTATACCCTGATATGATATCCAGTTTTACATATACTGTTTATTTCCAGTTTGATATTTTATCTTGTATTCCATTATAATTGTCTCTTATAGTATTTGTCAATTCATTTGGAACTGTTGTTAGTTTACGTACTCGTTACCATCCTGACTGGATACGTTGACAAAATTTTAGGAATTGTTATGCCCCATATTATTGGACTACAGGATGATGCTAGCTGAGGTGGATCTCGATATTCTTTCACCGTGAGTTGTCTCCCAGGAGTTCTAGGCCTGGTAGTTGTTTTAGTTTGTTATTACTTGTCTCCGATACATTCTTGTCTCCTATGATCTTTTTGTAGATTCTAGTTGTTCTAGTGATATTGTTCTCTTCTTATTCATATCTTCTTAGATGCTTGTGATTGGAGTACATATTGTCGTTATAGATCATCTAGATGTTGTAGATATTTATTGGGTACTTGACAGCGTTCTACCGCCGATACTGCGGTGTAGGCTGGGCGTGGCCCATGTACTCGTGCCCGAATATTCGGGTGCAGGTCGTGACACGTTTTTATGGTTGCCTATGCAGGTTAGTCTTTGCAACTAAAGCGAAGTCGTAGTAGTACTTAGGCTTAGCCGTACTACTACGAGCCTGCCCTAGGATTTGGATTTGAATCATGAAATATTTTAGGATTTTGGTACTCAATTATATATTAGAATCTCTTGATAGATTTCAGGGATGACCCTTGAGAATCTTATTTGGAAACTATATTGAGTCTATTTTTATTCGTTTTTGCTTATCTTAATTTTTGAAACACCTGTCCGTTGCCGAACCCTATTCTTGCATGAAGATAAGTTTATGGACTCTAGAAACAAAAGAGTAGAAGTTTCTAACTATTTGGATTTGTAAGAAAAAATGATTAGTCAATCTTATATACGAAGGTTGAGATCTATTTTGGAAAATTTTAAATTTTAACCAAGATAGTACGTTTGGAACTCGAGGGTTTAATGAAATAAGTTGAGAAATAAATGGAAGATAACAATCTAGAGAAGATTACATAGTCAGGCCAAGAATGATTTATAGATATGGGTTATAAGTTTAAGGGATTAGAGGATAGCGTTGAATGGACTTGCGACAAGAAAAATGTTAAAGAGACGTTGTATATAATTTTATAGTGGTAAGAGGTATCGAAGAGAACGTTGGATTATTTCTCTTACTTGAGTCTTGAGTAGACAAGGAAGTGGCACAAGATATGATTATTATACACGGGATAGGATTTCCTAAATTTTAAGGAATTACCAAAACAGAATAGTAGAAAGATTTAAATAAATTTGCAGGAGAAATGACTGATAACTGGATTAGGGATACTTAAGGTTTACAACTTATTTTGAGGATTGGGCAAAGCCAGACTTATACAACTTTGATCAATTACTGACACATGAAGTTTTAAGAACGGTTGCATATATAGGATTCCTGATTTATACGGGATCTTCGACAAATTTATTTTTGACTATGAATAAAATTGAGATTTTCTAATGGGATAAAAGATAATTCTGGAACTGGATTTCTATCATCTCATATTAAAAAAATTCATACAAGGAGTAAATATTGGTGGATGATAAAGGAAAAAAAATGATACTGGGAGAGTAAATATTGGACGTGAAAGTTTAGAAGAATTTATATGAGTAACAAGTAGATAAATAACCCTAGGTATGGGATTAGACAAGACTATTAGCAGTGGATTATTGGTGACTTGGAGTTACGAAAAGGATATAGTGAGGGAGAGTGATTTTTAGACAAGGTAAATATTTTGGAGGTTGAAAACTTCGCTTTTATGATTTTGGACAAGTGCAAGAAAAATAAAAGGACAATGACTTCATTATGACCAGATAAGAAAGAACAAATCCTTATCATCATTCTTCTCTGTTTTGATTAACTCTGTCCTATCTACATCCACAACTAGGATTATAGGTTCGCTAGAACTCTCTAACATGATTGCTTTCATATTATCTCCTTTCGACATAATTGTTTTTGCATTTCATCTTTCCTATGATTTGACTAAATTCTTCCATGTTAACCTCTTGGGTAACCTTCTCGTCCTTCTCAATAACTATTTATGGATTGATCAACCTAGTCTTTGGCCCTTCCTACCTTCTATTTAAATAGACAACCTCGTTAATGGATTACATAGTATAACTATAATATGTTTGTGATAAGTGATTTCCTAGAGATTGATTAGGTTAAACTTATAGGACAAAAATGAGTAACTGACTATAATGGACTTAGAAACCATTAAGAACGATTGCTTGATTATATAAATTGATAATGGGTATCTAATATGGAGTGATGAAATATTGTATTGTTGTGACTACGGATTGAGGATCCGAATCTTGTACTTACAAATTGAGGATTGAGCATTTGTAGGATTTTGGTTGGTTAGCTATAGGCTAATTACATATGATTGGAGGGTAGATCGATATGTGGAATGATATAGAATAAGTTAGAATGAGATATAACATTGCGTACAAGATCAGAAGATAGCAGTTAAAGTAACAAAGAACAAAGCAAGGACATATGTACATTAGTAATAAATAAATCGGTAAATGAATCAAGAGTTTGAAATTGAGAGTTTATATTCAGGAGTTGTTGAGTAAAAAGTAGAGAAGGCTCAATGCCGAGAATAGGTTTTGAACGTTTAATTTCAATGAGAAGCTGTAGAGAAGGACTGAAGCCAATTAATACAAGGAGCTTGAGATTAATATGATAAAGATACTTAGGATAGGATAAGGGAACAAACTATTTGCAACTGAGATTGGAAAATATGGTTGATGACCAAGCATTGTTGACATATATATGCTTATCTCGAAGATGACCTGTATTTTAGAGTATATGTAAAGGTTCTGGGTATAAAAGATTCTAAAGGGTAAAATGACATAGTTTTTAATGAAAGAAGCTTGTTGAACCTGAACCAAAATAATTGTAGAGAGAAACAGAATAGATGATCAAATGGGTAGCAGATTGAGTATTGTAGCCGTATCAGCTACATGCTATAGCTTGACCTATTGGATGATTTTTAATTTCGGGAACAAAATTCTTATAAGGTGGGTAGGATGTGAGCCCCCTGAATTTTAAGATTTATTTTAAAATTTTCTAAATAAATTATTTTTGTAAGCCCCCAGATTTTAAAATATTATTTTTTATAATTTTAAATAGCATTTAAATCTCTAAAATAAATTATTATAATTATTAGAAATTTTTTAGAATTTTTAAATAATTTTTTAAAATGATTTTTAAAGCTAAAAATATTATTTTGTAATTATTTAAATTGTTTTTATATCAGTTTGTAATTTATTAGATTATTTTTAAGTCGGTTTGCAATTTTTGCATTGTCTGTGCAAATTAGAATTTACACAGAACACTGCGGGATAGGTTTTACATTTTGCTAAGGCGGTAGGGTTAGTTTGTAAAACCCTAAACTTGGGGGACCTAACCGTAAAACACCCGTCACCCCTCCCCCCCCCCCACGACCTCACCGACGACCGACGACCGACCTAAAACCCTAATTTCCCGTAACCCTAACCCTAATTCCACCGCCATTCGACCCTATAAATAGACCCCGACCTAAACCCTAACCCTAGACACCATTCCGACCACCCTAGCCACCGCCCTACCCTAATTCTTTCCCGACAAGCTCGCCGGAACCCTAGATCTAGGAGCGCCGCCCCTATAGGCCACGCCACCGCCTCCGACCACTACCACATTGTTCGCCACGATGTGACGAACTCAGCGCCATTTTCCTCCGACGACCCCGACGCCTCCTCCGCCGTGTATCACCCTCGACGGCCACTGCCCATCGGACACGTACGTGTTATTTCACCCCTCGTGTCGTTCAGTGTCTCGTATTTGTGTCACTGGATTCGCCTAGACACGAGGAGTCCATTGATGTGCTCGGACACGAGAAACTCGTGTCGTGTGTGTGGTACACGCTTTGGACACAGGACTCATGTGTCTTCGTGTCCCTAATTTTCAGGACATGAAGACACAGAACTTGGGCTAATGGGTTGGTTATCGGGTTTGGTTTGTTTTCCAACCCGTTACTCTATTTCACAATATAATTAACCTAAACCCTAACCTGACCAGCAAGCTCGAGCTAGCCCCCTTGTCAGCCGAGTGGTGCTCAGACCCACCCCCTGTCCCAGCGGGCCGAGTTCGAGCCCCCCTTTTGTTGTTCTTTTTGTTTTTAATTGTTTTATTATATATATATATATATATATATATATATATATATATATATATATATATATATATATATATATATATGTATTTATATACATATGTATATGTATATGTATTTTTTTTTATATGTATTTACATATACATATATGTATATGTATATGTATATGTATATGTATATATATGTATATGTATATGTATTTATATATATATTATTATATATACTATTATATATAATATATATACTGAATTTATAAATATTTTTTATATTAAGTATTTTCTATATTTTTTTTTCTATATTTTCTATATTAAGTATTTTCTATATATATATTTATTATATATATATATATATATATATATATATATATATATATATATATATATATATATATATATATATATATATATATAT
The DNA here is from genome assembly GCA_029216955.1 of Iris pallida. Lineage (NCBI taxonomy): Eukaryota > Viridiplantae > Streptophyta > Magnoliopsida > Asparagales > Iridaceae > Iris > Iris pallida. The sequence continues at coordinate 10,599,691 of JANAVB010017999.1, read as the reverse complement.
ATATATATATATATATATATATATATTTTATATATATATATATATATATATATATATATATATATATATATATATTTATATATATATATATATATATATATATATATATATATATATTATATATATATATATATATATATATATATATATATAAATATAAAGATATATATATATATATATATATATATATATATATATATATATATATATATATATATATATGTTTATTATATATATAAATATCTATATATTTATATATATAAATGTATTTGTTTTATATGTATATATATTTCAAATACAATTTTGTGCAAATGTTATTATGTATAAATTCACAAGTTATTTTATTATATAATTTTATGACTAGTATATTTCACCCCTTTAAAATATATTATTAAAATACCCTAATGTATATTTTAATATATTAATTATTGTATTTTATTTATCATGGCCATTTGGTGTCCAAACGTAGCATGGGTTTTTGGGCCCAAATATGTCTAATACATTCAAAGTCTGTACAAGTCATATTGGACTTGATTTATGACTTTGGGTCCCGTATCTGGACTTCGGTTCAATTTCGTATACGTAGATAAAATAGTAAATAATTAATAAATTATTTTCTAGAAATTATAACTTGCTGTGTTTGAATTTTTATATATATAATAAATGTTGTAAAAATCTAAAAAAAATTATATTTAAATACTATGTTAATTTATCTAATTTAATATAATTTTTCCAGCACTTATTTAGTACTTTGGCATTTTATAAAAATAGGAAAACTGAACTCATTTTCAAGATACATATGTTTACTGATTTTTAATAAATATCTATGATGGTTGTCAAATTCCAAAATAATTAGTATAAATTTTTATAATTAACAAGGATCATTTTGGTACTTTACTTTAGGTATATTTGAGCTTTTGGTCTATCTCAAAAATTGTTGGAACACAGTGTACAGTCTGATTTATTTATTAAATAGTTACGACTTATAATATTTTGTGTTGATTTGGGTTATTGTAGTATTGGACCTCACCCTACACTAGTGTAAAGGCCCTAGAAAGTTAGTTTGGGTATTGTGTTACCCCACATTGGTCTCCTATGCTAAAATCATCATTTGGCTAGGTGTCCAGTCAGAAAGTCGTGTCACACAACTAGTGTCTTAGTGTTTAATTTAGTATAAAAACTAAGTTTATGTATTATTTCTACAGTGACGAGTCACCAGACATCTATAGCATTTCCTTCACTACCTTGTTTTGCTAGAGACAAGTACCCCTACAAACTTTATTTACAGCATATAATGAATTGTGTATAAACAATGTTAATATTTAAACTGCAAGTCGCATATCACCATGTTTCATATGCTTCATACTAGTCTCAGTATAGGGGTGAGTATTCAGTTTATTCGGTTCCAACCGAACCGAATAACCGAAAAACGAATTCGACCGAAACCAATAAGCAAAACCGAAACCGAACCGAATTGGTCAATAACCGAACCGAACCGAACCGAAACGAACCGAATTAAATCGGTTCAATTTATTCGGGTTTTTTGGTTTATTTGTTTTTTTTGTTAATATATATAATAACTAAATATACCTAGATATATTTATTATATACATATAGTATATACCTTTATATATATATATATATTTTTTTTACATTTATATATATATATAATATATATATATATATATATATATATATATATATATATATATATATATATATATATTATATTTATATATATATATTTTTTATATATTTATATATATATATATATATATATATATATATATATATATATATATATATATATATATATATATATATATATATATATATATATATATATATATATATATATATATAAACTAAATTTCTTATTCGGTTTTCGTTTTTGGGCCGAAATTGAAACCCAAAACCGAAACCGATATATATATATATATATATATATATATATATATATATATATATATATATATATATATATAAGAGAATAAGGGAGGTAGGGTGTCACCTCACGGAAGGGTGTCTACTTGTCATCCCCCCATGCTATCATCATCCACATGGGTGCATGATGATAGCATGTGGGGGGTGACAAGTAGACACCCTCCATAGGGTGGCACCTCACCTCCCTCATCCTCTAAAATATATATATATATATATATATATATATATATATATATATATATATATATATATATATATATATATATATATATATATATATAGGAAGCGGATCAAAAGCCCCCTTAGAAAACCCCCTCCTCTAATCTGTAATTTAATGTTAATCTTAATGTTAATATTAATGTTAATGTTAATATTAATGTTAATATTAACATTAAATACTAAAATTAACATTAAACTTAACATTAAAATTAATATTAACAATAACATTAACATTAATATTAACATTAACATTAACATTAATATTAACATTAACATTAAAATTAATATAAAAAATATTAATATTAATATTAACATTAATATTAACATTTACATTAATATTAACATTAATATTACGAATTAGAGTGAAGGGGTTTTTTAGGGGATTTTCTAAGGGGGGGCTTTTGATCCTCTCCCATATATATATATATATATATATATATATATATATATATATATATATATATATATATATATATATATATATATATATATATATATAAACTAAAATTTCTTATTCGGTTTTCGTTTTTGGACCGAAATCGAAACCCAAAACCGAAACCGAATAAGAAAATTTAGTATTTTCAAAACCAAAACCGAACCGATTTTTTTCAAAACCGAGCCGAATCTCTTATTCGGTTCGGTTCGGTTCAGCTTTCGGTTCAAAACCAAATAATGCTCACCCCTATCTCAGTATCCACCATGCTTACTGTTCTCGTATCACTCACATGTTATAAAATGGGTTAAGAAAAAACTGTTAGTAGAGTGCATGATCATGCCCCCTTCTCCGTATATATTTATCGAGCACTGTTACATTCTATATGTAACTTTATCGTATGTCTGATCCCGCATTTGTGTATGGATATACACTGATGCCGTTAAGTGTACGTATGCACCCTTCAGAAAATTGATATGTACCACTGTACATCCTATTTTACCTAGTGACTGATCACTCACCTACTACAGTTTTAAACTTTAAAACAAACATATGATGCTATGATAGATTATGATATGCCATGATTCCTACATTTCTGTTCATTTCATGTTTCGTATATTTAGTTTGTTAGAATCAGTACTTGCTCCCTTCCTGACAGGATAACGTTGTAGGTATACTTACCGAGGAGGAGTTCCTATGTGATTTCTATTATAGAGTTGCTGCCGAAGATCAGGCTTTATCTTACGAGGATGTACCTGCGGGGAAACTCGTCTAGTTTGTTTATTTACTTGGGACTTTTGAGAGTAGTCATATTTTAGACTACGTATTTTGTAACTGGACCTGTATCCAGTTTTACATTTTGGCCATCTACTCGAAACATATTTATATACGAGATGATTTTGTGTTTGGATATATTCTGACTCAATATTACATATAGAACTGTTAGCACACCTTGGTCTTATCTTAATTGTCTTTAGAATAGCTTACTACGTTTTATCTCAAGCGTTGGCTGGTGTCACCCCCAGTTTTCGAATTAGAGGTATTTTTGTCATTTTCCAAGTTTTATAATTTTTGGGAATTTTATTTAATTTTATATGATTTTGAGAGATTTGTTTGATTTAGTTTGAATTTTATCCAATTTAGACTTAAGTTGGAGACCCGGGTAGTCTGGACCATAGTGGGACCCACACACTAGCTGGGCTTGGCCCACATGCCATCTAACTAGGCTAGAAACCATAAACCATACTCCTGTGGCTTAACTAGTCATTAAGAGCTTAATTAGTCAATTAGAAGTTAAACCGAAGCAAACCGAACCAAACCAAACCCAAAAAGAACCAAACTAAGTCTATTGGGTTTGGAGGCCTAATGGGTCTCTACCCAAACCCATTAGACCCCCCCCTCCCATGGCCGGCCAAGTGGAGCAACCCCCTCCTCTTTTCTTCACTTCTAAGCAACCTCTCTCTCTCTCTCTCTCCATTTCATTTTCTTTTTGAAGCTTCTTCTTCAAGAAGACCCATTTCTAGGTATGCTTTTAAATCCCCATTAATTCCCTCTATTTCATTTACTCCTTCACAATAAATGTGGAGGGGATCATTCTCCACACTTTGACCATAAATTTTGTAGATTTTTCTAAAAACTAGTTTAAGGAATTGATTAGGGGTTTTTCCTTTTTAGAGTGTATATATATATATATGTGTGTATATATATATTTATATGTATTGAGTGTGTGTGTGAGTGTCATTAGAGAGAGTGGTGGTGATAGTGTGTTTGTGTGAGAGTGTGTGTGTGTGTCTATATATATATTTATATGTGTGTGTGTGTATGTATTTACATATAGATGTGTGTGTGTATATATGTATATATATATATATATATATATATATATATATATATTTTATATATATATATATATATATATATATATATATATATATATATATATATATATATATAGGAAGGAGAAGTAGAGGAAGTAGGAGGAGAAGAATTAGAAGAAGAAGGGGAATAAGAAACAACAGAACAGCAGCAGCAGTAGGCCTGCAGTAGCAGCAGCTACTGCAGTAGCAGCAGCAGCAGCAAAAGCAGTGGCAGCAGCAGTACCAAATGCAGGACAGCAGCAGCAGCACAAGCAAGAGTAGGAGCAGCAGTAGTATTAGGGAGAAGGGGGGATAATGAGAAGAAGATAGGAAGAAGAATAAGAAGAGGAATAGGAAGAAGAAGGAAAAGAATTAGAAGAAGAAGAATAAGGAAAAGAACGAGAAGAAGAGTTAGAAGAGGAAGAATTAGAAGAATAGGAATTAGAAGGAGAATGAGAAGAAGAGTTAGAAGGAGAATTAGAAGGAGAATGAGGAGAAGGGAAGGGAAAAGAGAAGGAGAAGGAGAAGGAGAAAGAAGAGTAGAAGTGTAGGAAATAGAATTTAGAGGAGATTGAGTGAGTCGGAATGTGGTGAAGGGGTAAAATCGAGCTCCGAGTGTCAGAACGTGTTGAAACTTGGAGGAGACTTAGATTATGGGAATTAGATTTTGTGGGTAGGCTCCCGAGTTGAAATCGGAGTTTTAGAACGATGGTATCGCACCGTACCATTGCGTATCTTGAGATATTTAAGATAATCGGCAATAGGCCGTAAGATGGACTGGATGTCCACTCTACCTAGGAAGCTTGGTAGGTAATGAACATATAGGCTAGTATCCTACTACCCTAGGAAGCATGGGTCGAAATACCAAGCGTAGGTAGGCTAACTTGGTATTTGCCTAGGTTAGAAATTTACCTTTGTAAAGGATAAATTAAGATATTGGCCTACGGCCAAGATACGGGTTTCGAAGTCCAAGATGGACTCGGATATGGGTTGTAAGGGTTGGTAATGATTAGAAATAGTCGCCTAGACCTAGTCTTGACCTTGGTTGACCACGGTTGACTTTTTAGACAAAAAGTCAACTATGGGTCAACACTTTACCCAATTTAGTCCCAAATTCCATTAGACTTGAACAGTTAACCAAAAGTCAATTGTTAGTCACCATTGACCTAGGATTGATCTAGGGTTGACCTAGAGTTGACCAGAGTTGACCCGTTGACCAAAAGTCAACTGTAAGTCAACTTTCGACCTAGTTTGATACAGGTTGACTTCCCATGTTCTTCTATGACCAAGTTTGACCTAACTAGACGTGTCTTGACCTAGAATGACTTAATAGGATTTAAATTAATTTGACTTTACTTCTTAAACATAGTATTGATACGTCTTTTTATCTATAGGTCCTCAAGGCACTGCATTGGATCCAGTTGACATATTATATCATATCAAAGACGAGTACATTCTCTGATAACTTTTTTCCAATTTATGATAACTATTATGATTCATGTACTTAGTGTAGATATGCTCATTCCTGACACATGGTTCTCACGGATTGGTATTCCTGGATCTTGACGAGAGATGTTACTCCTTGTTAGCTTGGGATGTATTGTGCAAGCTCCCTTGTAGCTCTTGCGCAATATGTGGTCACTGATTCTAGAAAAGACTTGCTCCCTTCTCATAGAATCCCGTGCAGTGACGTGTCCTGTTTGGATCCATTCTACCAGTTGGGGGTGGGAGAGTAGTAGCGTATGCCTGTGATCAAATCCATCCCGCATTCCCGAACAGTGTTAGTCATATACCGCACTTATGACTAGCCAGGCCAGTTCTCTACAGGTGCCCAAGCCGATCACAAGTTGAAACTACTACTCACACACATTGGATAGATGGCTTACCCTGATTTGTGTACATACCATGATCAGTTCTACTTTTTTGTTCTAGCTCTAGCTCTACAGCTTACCATGCCATGATACATATATGTACACTCCATGATTTCATTGTATATGCTCTATTTACAGTCTTATGGCTTTTATTCTATCTTGAGATCTGTTATGAGATATATGTACTCGTTTCATCCTGATCGGATATGTTGAAAATGTTTACAGATGCAGAGGAGGACTATTATTGCACTTACTACGGCCCACCGGGCGTAGTAGGTTTAGAGACAGATACCCTAGAGCCGCAGGGCGAGATACCGCCTATCCTGTAGATAGAGTACATTTTTGTACTGGACCTTGTCTCCAATCACTCTTGGGACTGTTATTATTTTGGCTTGTATTAGAGACTTTAGACTTAGACTTGTATATTCTTTGTGTTTGGACTTGACAGGTTATATTTTATTGTCGTGTTGTCTTTATCTTTCAGTATTTACTTTATCATCTTAGAGTTGTGATTGAGCACTCATATATTATCATTGCTTGTCCTCCGTTCGGAGTTGACCATATTTTCGACAGGTTTTTGATATTATATAAACTGTTGTTAGAGTAGTAAACCTACAGCGTTCCACGCCATTTTTACGGTATAGGCTGGGCGTTGTTGCGCACACGTGCCCTTACAGCGGGTGCGGGTCGTGACAGCTGGACATGACTCGGCCCGGCCCAACAATTTGGGTAGCGGATCGTGACATATTTTTAGTGGTGGCCCATGCAGGTCCTGACTAAATTGTTTGGTTACGTCATTGTACCAAGCATGCCTGCAATTAGGAACTTAAGGTAACTAGACAACACTAGGAATAAAGCTTAGAACACCTAGAGGATTACTAGGATTGCAACATAGGAAACGCATCACATCATATGCTCGTTATTATAAATTGAATTTTCTTGTTGTTTATGATTGTTTACTTAAAAGAGTCCTTATAAGTTCTTTTATTTATTAGATGGTGCTCACTCACTCATCCCAGTATGCCACACCTGAAATGGCACACTTTTTATCCAGTCGGTTGACCAGTTGATCGATGCACCTCCACCTCCACCTACCATACTTTCCTACTCCATAAATCCACCAACCCAGATGCCTCCACCACCTTCCACATCACAGTCCCAGCAGGACCCGATACTCCCACCACCACCTATTACTATACCTGCCCAGGCTTCCGTCACTCTCGACGGGAACCAACTACTCACTCTGATCCAGGAGTTCCTAACGACCCATCAGGAGCAGACCACCTTACTCCGCCAGAGCATAGAGCATTCTGAGGAGCGTACCGTGGTCCCACCACCGGTAGAGCCACGGCAAAGAGCGGGAAACATCAAGGACTTTATAGGTTTGAACCCCAAGGAGTTCTTGGGGACCGAGGGCATCATAGTAGCAGATGACTGGCTAGACTCAGTAGAGAGGAAGCTCCTTGGAGCTAGGTTGCCGGGTGACCTCCAGGTCGAGGCAGAGGGATTTCTGCTGACAGACTTGGCAGGAGTTTGGTTCAGGAATGAGCCGCTATTCGCGAGAGGGAGAGCCACTTGGGACCTGTTTAAGATCCAGTTCAAGAAAAAATTCTTCTTGACCACCGCTAGGGTAGCCATGGGGCTACGATTCCAGAACATCCAGCAGGAAAACCGTTCTGTTGACGAGTATACAGCAGAGTTTAGTCGTTTGAGCCATTTCGCTCCTAGTCTGGTTGCAGACCCAGAGGAGATGACGCGTAAGTTTTGCCATGGTATAGTTCCAGACATTGACATTCTTATAGTGGCAAACGGGACGACTGACTACTACCAAAGCCTAGAGTTGGCCCGGAGCATAGAGGAGCGTCTTCAGTCTTGCAAGAGGCCGGCTTCTGTACACCTCGAGGGACCCTCCAAGCGTCAGGCTTTCCAGTCGAGAGCCCCGATGCCGCACCAGCAAACTTACTGTCCTCCCATGCCACATCACCCAACCCTGCCAGTTAGAGCCCCGGGACCCCGACAGCAGAAGGGAGCTGTGTGTACATTCTGTAGGAGGCCAGGCCATGACGCTGTCGTCTGTAAGAAGAGGTTGGGGCAGTGTTTAGCTTATGGGTCTACCACCCATCAGCTTCGAGACTGCCCAGTAGTGAGGGTACCAGGTGCCGGACCACCATCTAGAGGACCGTCGCTTCCGATCCAGCAGTAGAGCTTTGGGCAACATCTGCAGCATCAGAAGGGACCCCAGGGGAAGGCTTATAGTCTGGCTCTTGAGGCGGAGCCAGAGCAGGTTTCGGAGCCAGATTATTTGGCTGACGTCATCACAGGTCATATTTATTTGCATACTTTTATAGCTCTATGCTTATTTGATTCTGGTGCATCGTATAGCTTCATGTCATTATAGTTTATGAATAAACACCACTTAGTAGCTACACCTACCGAGGAGATGAGTAGAGTAATGATGAGAGGCAGACCAGTACCCATTAGGGCTATCTATAGATGCTCTATTACTATAGCTGGGAGAGAGTTTAGGGGACGATTCTTTGTGATGCCACTCCCCGGGTATGATATCATATTGGGGATGGATTGGCTTAGCTATGCTCATGCATCTATAGACTGCCATGAGGGTAGTTCTGTTCAGTCCCCCAGGCACGGCACCATTCTATGTCAGGAGGACAGGGCCGGAGATCAGCCTAGAGCCGAACTGTTGTACGACAGTTGGGGAGTTAGCACCGCCACACCCTATCATTAGAGAGTTTATGGATATATTCCCAGAGGATCTTCCAGGACTTCTGCCTGACAGAGATATGGAGTTCACTATAGATTTAGTACCGGGTTCATCACCGGTATCCCGGGCTTGCTATAGAGTGAACCCCAAAGAGGCCGTAGAGATGAAGGAGCAGATTGATGACCAGTTGAAAAAGGGTTTCATTTGATCTAGTGCTTCTCCATGGGGAGCGCTAGTACTCTTTGTACCAAAAAAGGATGGTACAGTCCGGTTGTGTATTGACTACCGGACGTTGAATACCATCACCATTAAAAACAAATATCCTCTGTCCAGATAGATGATTTGTTCGACCAGTTAAGTGGGGCGAAGGTATTTTCTAGTATAGATTTGAGATCCGGTTACCACCAGGTGAAAGTCAGGGCTGCAGACATCCAGAAGATGGCGTTCAACACGAAGTATGGACAGTACGAGTTTTTGGTGATGCCATTTGGTCTCACAAATGTGCCAGCTGTCTTTATGAACTTGATGAATAAGACATTTCACCAGTATTTGGATAAGTTCGTCATAGTATTTATCGACGACATCCTGATATACTCGAAGACGCCGGAGGAGCACGCAGAGCACTTACGGACAGTTTTAGGGATTCTGAGGCAGGAGAGGTTGTATGCCAAATTGTCGAAGTACGAGTTCTTTTTAGACCGAATGGAGTTTCTCGGTCATGTGGTCACTGGAGAGGGATCTCAGTGGATCCCAGAAAGATTGCTGCCGTAGAGACATGGAAGGCTCCGACGTCAGTTTCAGAGATCAGGAGCTTCTTGGGTTTAGCAGGCTATTATAGGAAGTTCGTCCAGGACTTTGCTAGGATAGCTGAACCCATGACGAAACTGACACAGAAGGACGCAGAGTACATCTGGTCAGAGGACTTCCAGGCAGTATTTGAGGAGCTGAAGAGGAGGCTGACGACCGCTCCAGTTCTGACATTACCTTCAGGGTCTGGAGGTTTCACCATTTACAGCGATGCTTCGGGAAAGGGGCTAGAATGTGTCCTACAACAGCATGGGAAAGTGATTTCTTTTGCATCTAGACAATTACGGACTCATGAACGGAACTATCCTACCCACGGCCTAGAGTTAGCTGCGATGATCTTTGCACTCAAGTTGTGTAAACACTATTTATACGGAGAGCGAGTGGAAATCTTTACTGACCACAAGAGCTTGAAGTATGTGTTCACGCAGAAAGAGCTGAACATGAGACAAAGACGGTGGTTGGAGTTGATGAAGGACTTCGACATCGATTACAGTATCATCCTGGGAAGGCAAATGTGGTGGCGGATGCGCTGAGCAGGCATCCGATGGCATGGTATCTGATGATAGATCGGCATTTGCAAAAAGATCTGGAGAAGCTCGGTATCGAGATAGTTCAGCCAGGATCAGTAATTCAGATGATGGCGCTAGACATTCAGTCAGGTTTGATGGGGCAGATCAAGGAGACACAGTCTACAGATGAGAGCCTCCGCAGACTCAGGGCCTAGGCTTTAGCTGGATTGCTGGATGACTTCACCGTAGCAGAGGATGGATCCTTGAGGCATGGCAGCCGGTTATGCATGCCGAAGGGAGAGCTGATAGAGGCAGTATTGCAGGAGGCGCATCGATCGCGATATTCTATTCACCCTGGTGCCAACAAGATGTACTGTGACTTGCAAGAACATCTTTGGTGGCACGGGATGAAGAGGGATATATCACATTTTATTTTGAGATGCCTAGTTTACCAGGGTGAAGTGGAAACATATTATGATGTATCACAAAAATAGCTGGTCTATTACAGCCGTTACCCATTCCCGAGTGGAAGTGGGAACATATTACGATGGACTTCATCTCAGGGCTTCCTCGTTCCTAAGGAGGGAAGGATGCCATTTGGGTCATCGTTGACAGGCTGATGAAGTATGCACACTTCATACCCTTCAAGGTGGAGCTCTCCACCGAGAAGTTGGCGGAGCTATACATGCAACAGATAGTTCGCTTACACGGAGTACCAGTGAGCATCGTATGAGACCGGGACAGGCAATTTATGTCCCACTACTGGAGGAGCTTGCAGGAGGAGTTGGGCAGTCGGTTCAAGTTCAGTACAGCGTACCACCCACAGACAGATGGACAGTCCGAGAGGACGATACAGACGCTAGAGGACATGCGGAGAACTTGTGTGCTGGACTTTGGCGGATCATGGGATACCCATCTACACTTGATAGAGTTTTTATACAACAACAGCTACCAAGCCAGCATCGGTATGTCTCCTTTTGAGGTACTATATGGACGACGATGCCGTACACCGCTCTTTTGGGATGATGTTGGGGATAGAGTTATGCTTGGGCCAGAGATGATCACGGATACAGCAGAGAAGGTCGGAATGATCAGAGATAGGCTCATAGTCACTCAGGACAGACAGAAACACTGGGCCAATGCTAGTCGCAGACCGATGGAGTTCGCTGACGGAGATATGGTACTGGTGAAGATATCACCTACTAGAGGGACGATCCGGTTCGGACAAGGCGGCAAGTTGAGCCCCAGATATATCAGGCCGTTCGAGATACTTGGCAGGATCGGAGAGGTAGCTTACAGGGTTGCACTTCCACCCAACCTAGCAGGAGTTTACGATGTCTTTCATGTATCTCAGCTGAGGAGATACGTTCCAGACCTCAGCCATGTGCTACATTATTCAGAGTTGGAGGTCGGACCGAGCCTAGCAGTTATTGAGCAGCCAGTGATGGAGATATTGGACAGGAGGGGGAAGAGGCTGAGAAACAAAGTCATACCCTTGGTATGAGTAGCTTGGAGCCGTCACTCTCCGGGGGAATCTACTTGGGAGAGGGAGTCGGACATGAGGGAGAGATATCCTTACTTGTTCGACCCAACAGCTGCGAGGGAACCACACGTTCCCGCTTGATACCTTAGAGGTTAGTCTTGATAGCAGCCTTAGTCTTTGTTTGCATTGTTTGCTATATTAAATGTTTGTTGTGTCTTCTATCCTTGTGAATTTCGAGGAAGAAATTTTTTAAGGAGGGAAGATTTGTAAGCCCCTAGGTTTTAAAATATTATTTTTTATAATTTTAAATAACATTTATATCTTTAAAATGAATTATTATAATTATTAGAAATTTTCTAGAATTTTTAAATAATTTTTTAAAATGATTTTTAAAGCTAAAAATATTATTTTGTAATTATTTAAATTATTTTTATATCAGTTTGTAATTTATTAGATTGTTTTTAAGTCGGTTTGTGTCACGACCTGCACCCTTTTTTTTTTAAACGGATACGAGACGTGTCCAAGCCAACCTACGCCGCAGAGTCGGTGGTAGAACGCTGTCACGGCCATGATGATCCAAATAAATAAAACAATGCTCATTCACAAAAACTAATTTATTTACATGATCACAAGTTTTACATTTGCAGAAAAATATAAACTTGTATAAATATTTGAATGACTACAAATCCACTATCTAGCTAGTCTCTAGGCTTTTCGTCTGCAAGTACACCCGTAACTCCCATGCTAAGTGAATCCACGGCTAACCTGAAAAATATTAGTTTCCAGTCAGGAATGGAACGAGTACAATTCACTGAATGCAGTTCCAATATATGAAAATGACTATACTACAGGGATTAGCCATTAGACATATGATTCATAAAATAAAACAAAAGACAAATAAAACTAAATAAAGGAAAACAGTAAATAAATACAAAGACAACACTCACCGACTGACGGAAGTACCTTTGATATGTGATCGATCTCGGGACAATTATGCGACACTGTCTACACTGTCTAAAGTTATACTATCTAAAGTTACACTGTCTACATTGTATAAAGTTACACTGTCTACATTGAATAATACAATAAAGAAATCACTGTTTACACTGTCTACTTTGCAATAATAAATCACACTTTACACTGTCTACTTTGCACTAATAAATTACTGTCTATATTGTCTACTTTGCAATAATAAATCACTGTCTACACTGTCTACTTTGTAATAATAAATCACTGTCTATACTGTCTACACTGTCTAAGGTCAGATCACACATCGTTGGTACTTCAACCTCCCGATACAACAAAATCAACATAAAACTGAAATCATATATCTATCGACTAAATACTGATGTATAGTAAAGATCAATACTGAAAATAAACAATAAATTGTACTCGTCTGTGGTCCTTTGCTGGTGAAACTGATAGTCTAAACCACTCAATGTGTCACAAAAGTCAAAACCCGTACAACAGTCTCCGGATGCTGAAATAGACATTACCAATTATCTCAGAATAGTCAAATTAGCTAGGATTGCCTGTCCTTAAGTCCAATTCTGGACACAGGGGCAAATCGATAATTTTGGGTCAAAACGGTGTCCACCGTTGGACCCGTTTTGCACCGAAAAGCGTGTTAGAGTCAACGGTCTCTAAAGTCGTCAAAATACATGTCTACAGATCTAGTTTTTTGATACGAACCCAACCGTATGTCCAAAGTTGGATTTTGGCGGACCGTGCACAAAATCGCCCGTTGAGTTGGACCGTGGGGCCCGCAAAACGACGATCCAATCAACTATCTCGGAATCGGACCAAACATGGCATACAGGATCAAAAAATGATACGGACCTGTTGGCACAAGTTTCGTCTCGATCAGACGAACGTGTACGAAGAATTTGGAAAATTTGCACAGAGACCGATACGGTGAATTTCGACGGATACGCATCAAATTCGTCGTGCACACGCGACCAATTTGAATTTCGTCAAAGCCCACACGTCCACGAAGCCGTTACGCATCTTTCGATGCTTTTGGTTCGCGACCACGTCGCCCGGATTGGCGGGACGGACCCCATGTCGATGGATTTTTAAGTTTTGGAAACAGATTTTTCACAAGTTTGGGATACAGATAATTTTGCAGATAAACTATGAAATCACAAACTATAAAAAGGGTTCTGGACTCCTATGTGTTGTTAACAAATGTCTTCAGGTAGATTTTTGAAATCATGGATGGTTTGGGAGATAATCAAGCGCAAAGTAGGCTAACTCGACTGTTTTCAGTCCTATTTTTGAACAGGTTTTCCTCGATGTTCGTATTGATTTCTCGTCGAATACAAACAAGTTCAATAGGAACTAATTAACGGGGATCCTAGATGGTCATATGGGCATCCTATAGGATTTTACAAATTCAGAAACGATCTTGTATAGATAGAGAAATCCGATCGAGAAGGGGGTACCTGAGTTGGCTAAAACAGAGGGTGCTCTGTTCGATTCTGCGGCTGCTGCTCCTTTCGTGCGATTCCAGCCGCCGTTCGGAGGTCGTGCGACAGCGACGTGCGTCTAGGGTGGGTCGCCCAGGGTTCAGCGTTGCGTAGGTGTTAGGGTTTTGGGTCTCAACCTCTCTTTCTCGTTCACTATTAATATATATAGACGAAGTTCTCGGCTTGGCTCTTATCGGGAATTGAGGGTGTCACGACCCGCATCCTAGAGTAAGGGCACGAGACGTGGGTACGTCCAGCCTACGCCGCCGTGTCGGCAGTAGAACGCTGTCTTAGGTCAAACATCTAACAATATAAAGGTACATGTACAGTATATACACTCCGAATGGAGGTGACATAGCAAATACAGTCTCAATCACATTTAAGGTAGAGCATGATAAAAGATAGATAAAATATGAAATCCACAAAAAGATACAGCAAATAGAAGTCTAAGTGTCTAAGATACACAAACCCAGAAAATATCTCAAATCTCAAATACAGTAATCCATAGAGTAAATACAGCACAAGACAACTGAAAATAAGCTATAAGAAAAACCCTAGCTATCTATACAACCTCTACTGTGTCTCCTCTAGGCTAGCAGGCAACCTCTAAGCTATCTATAAAATTTATCAACAGGCTCAGTCAGGATAGGAGCGAGTACAGTACATCTCAACAAATTATAACAGGCTAGGAATTATAAACATACTAGAGAGTAAGATACAGGAAACTGAAGAACAACATGATGTAAAAGAGATAGACTATAAGTAAATAGCTACAATATATAGAGAACTATCAGTGACTAGTGATTCAGAGCACAAGATGGTTATGTAAACGGTACGATGTTGTACACAAGTAATCTACAGAGGTTGTACACGAGTAATCTACTGGATTGATTACATAACCACTTCTACTCCCCCGCCCCAATCAATACACAAGGATCTAGCCAAGATATGTTATTACACATGAAGTATAGTCGTACACGAAGATCATGTGAGCACATGAATATACACGATTTCACACAATTTGTACACGAAAAGCACGAACACAAGGAGTACACGATGCTCATGATAAAGTACGTGAACACGAAATACCCGATGTATCCGTTATGGGGATAATATTGCACGACAAGATCCATATAGTACTAATCCGTGTTACCAACGTGTCAGCATCAAGTAAAGTAATCTAAAGCAGGAAATATACTCCTAAACAGGATATGAAATAATCAGAGAATGTACTCGCCTGGTATCCTGAATATCTGAAGAGAATATACTGTCCGAGGAGTGGTGTCTGGCTCCTACAGAACAGTACAAGTCAATACATGTCCAAAATAGTAAAATAGACTGCTACAATGCATTCTACACGATGTTTTGGTCAATCTAGGCTAAAGTCAACCCTTGGTCAACTCTAGTCAACTACACTAGTCAAAGTAGGTCAACTAGGTCAAGTCCTAGCCCAAACAAGTCTCACTAGGCCTAACCAAGCCTAGGCTAGCACTCACACAATCACAAGGCAATGTGAACCACAACAATGCATAATATAAAATAGATACTATGAATAAATACATACCTTCATACATATATGCATATCCACATTACATACATATTTATATATATAGGCATATGTTACATCATGCATATTTACATAGTTGTAGGCCTCAAAAATGAAAGTCACGCTGAGTTGATCAGGACAATGCCTAAAAAGTCACGCTGAGTTGATCAAGAAAATGTCTAAAATATACGCTGAGTTCAGCTCATCATTTGTCAGAGTGTAATTATGACTGACAGCACAACAGTCGAAGAATGTCTTCTCGTATGCCACGTATGCACGGAACTCGAGAGAACATAGCCGCCTATTGCGTGACTTTTGAAATCTTCTTCAGCAAGACTCAGCCTTCACCAAGTTGGTGTACCAAAAGAGCTTCTTGTCATTTAATGCGACTGACAAAAGCAATCACTGTCAGAGATTTTATATCAGTTGAGGCACGTCGAATCAAGACAGCTGGCAGTCCTGCCTCAATCGAGCGTGGATTATGTTCTTTTCCAAAGTTTGCGTATATTTTGAGCTTTCTGTCTCAAGTTTGCGTGGATTCTGAAGTTTCTTCCCTCAAGTCTGCGTGGATTTTGAAGCTTTTTGCCCCCAAGTCTGCGTGGATCCTGAAGCTTCTCGCCCCAAGTCAGCATAGATTTTGAAGCTTTCTGCCCCGTGTTTGCCATTAAAATCGTTTGATTGCAAATCTTAATACAAACAGAACAGTGTTACAATATAGGACCTAGATGTAGTCCTAGGAGTACACTTTTGTTTAATCTGGGTCCTAAGTGCCAATGGAGCGAGTGGTAATGCGTTGACTCCGTTGACGGGCTGACGACGGTTATCGGTTCTCTGAAGGTGTAGATTGCTCTGGGTGCTGGAGCTGGCTGAGAGGAGGAAGACGTTGAGTGTCTGTATCTGCCTCTCTGATGATCTCTGTCTGGATTGTTCGTAAGTATATCTCTGTATGTGTATCTGTGTAAGGAGGGGATGATTCCTCCATTTATAGCTGGGCAGGTTGGCTGCTCATGCGCGCATATATAGGATGCACCGGTGTGTGGGGATGCCACGTGGAGATTGCTGATGGAGGCGCATGGATGATGCGCCCTACTCGCAGAGTTGAATTCTTCATACTGCTGTTGTGAGTCGGCACGTAGCAGAGAAGAAGATCTTTCTGTTGCTGAGATCTTGGATGAGTTGAGTCAAAGGACACGTGTCGTCGACCCATGGCTCGGAAATCTCTGATTTGGTGGGGGGATGATTTGGTGGGATGCGCCTTGAATTGGGCGCATGATGAGATTTTGGCTCGTGACCTTTAGGAGTCACGAGCCGTTCTGGGCGCATGGCTTTTGAGGCGCATGCGAGCGACTTTCCTTCTGTCTTTCGGGATCAGAGATCAGTCTGGGGCGCATGGCTTTTGAGGCGCATGCAAAGCTTCAACTGGAGACTCTTCTTCTGTCTTTAGGGATCAGTGAAGGGTCTGAGGTACATGGCTTTTGAGGTGCATGCAGGTTTGGGCACATGGCCGCGGAGGCGCATGCGGGTGGTCGAGTGGCCACGTGGCAGTAGCCGTCGGGATAGATTCATGATGATGCTGACGTTGTGGACGCTTCGTTTTCTGCAAAAGCTGTCAGCCGTTCAGACTTGGGAAGGCGTGCTGCCAACTCTGTCAGTTCAGCATTTAATGTTGGTGACATTCGATGGACAGCTGAGTGGGCACGTCGGTTGACATTCTACTAGGCGTATGGGGACGTATGGGGGCGCATCCCCTTTGATGCGCTCGGTACAGGGCACATCTATTTGAGAGGTGTGATGCGCTGACCAGCCGGCGCATCCGACACGTCTTTGATGATGCGGCTGTTTCGCTTCTCGAGTGCTTTTAATAGCCGCTTGGCTGAAGTCGAGGCGTCTGGTTCATCCATTTAATGTGAGTTCATTGCACGAAATTCGGAGAGCCATCCACTTGGCGCATGGGTTTGATCTGTCCGGCCTATAAATAGTGGCATAGAGAGAAGGTTGGCCTCTCATTCCCTCACGTCTTTCCAATATGAACTCAGGTTCTCGGGTGCATTCTGTTGACGAAGTACTCCCGAGGGTGAAGATGAGACGCCATGTTGTCATTGATGCTCTTGAAGGTGACTGTTACATCCAAAAGACGGAGTCGAGGGCTTCTGAGGCAGGCGGAAGGTGCCTGTTGCATCCAAAGATGGGGATGCTCGGGCCTTGTCTCCGTTGTTCCGGAAGAGCCGTAGATCGGAATGGCGGTGCTAGGCTCTCTCTTCCTTCAAAGTGGGTGTCGCCCACTCTGATTGTGTTGAAAGCTGCCTTTCGCCGTGATTTCGATCACGGTCTTCCTTGGCCTTTAGAGGCTCTTTCGAAGCCTCCCCTGGCCACAAATTTGCGGTGCTCTTCTCTTCTTTGGTTCAAGCCAGAGGGTTAAATGCTTTGTGTATCGAAGCATTTATCAGGTGAGCCTGGCTGGAAGAGCGGCACACTCCTGCTCGTCCAGGTGAGCCTGGTTGGAAGAGTGGCACATAACTGGGCTGTTGAAGGAATGCACATAACTGAGCTGGATACACATAACTGGGCTGCTGAAGAGATGGCGGGATGTGCCTGGATGGAGGCGCATAGTATCTGCTGCGCCTCACTGGTGGCGCATGGTGACTGCTGCGTCTATCTGGAGACGCATGGTGGCCGCTGCGCCTATCTGAAGGCGCATGGTGGCCGCTGGCTGTGGACTTAGGATCTTTCCTTTGTAGAAATTCTCCTTTGTACAACCTTTTCTAGACATGTAATAGACTTTTATATATAATGAAAAGTCCTTCTTCAAATGTCTATACTTATTGATTTTGCTGTGAAGTGTTCTGTGCGAGTTCTGGCGCATGTAGTGTCTGGCGTATGGTCTTTCTGGTTGTGAAATTCTATGCTTCTACAAGACCCCCTTCAAAGTTTTCAAAACTTTTGAATAAGTTTTGGAATACTTTGAATAAGAAGCATGGCGATCAGGGCGCATGACTGTTGGGGCGCATGCCTGTTCAGCCGCATGCTCTTCTCAATTAATGAATTTGATAATGCCTCGGTAACCGAAAAAATTAATGATGATCTTTTGGTTTTATCTGCTGCTATCTTCACAAGACCCGAGGCGACGGCTGAGATCACTCGTCATCGGTTCACGCGTGCGACCATGGCTTATAAATAGGTAAGAGGTGGAGAGAGAGAGAGTTCTTCTACTCTGTGCCTTTGCCTCCTTTAGAGTTCTTTCTAAGAAAACCCTAATTTCTTCCTCTCTGTTAGAATGGCTCCCAAGACTCCTCGCGGCGGTGCCGGCAAAGGAAAGGGGAAGGAGAAGGAGCCCGTAGAGGCTGTCGTGAGTGACATTCCTCGCCCGCCTGTCGAAGTTCGGCCGGCGGTAGTCGGTGAGCTTTATTGTCTCCTATCGATGTTGAAAATTTCCCCGCCGACGTGCATAGGCTCAGGCCTTTATCATGCACTGTGGCTTTAATTGCTGACGTGCATGGGTTTTACGCCCTGATGATGCGTCGAAGCCTTTGCTGACGCGCATGGGCTCACGCCTTGATGATGCACCGAGGCTCTACCGCTAACGCGCATGAGTTTATACCCTGATGATGCGCTGAGGCTCCTTTTTCAGATGCGCTTGATATGCGCATCTGACGAGCATGAAGCTCTGATCTTTGTGTTGTCTCTAATATCTTTGCATTTTTGTGTCAGTGTCGATGACTATCCCACTCTTGAATGAAGTGCTGCTGGACGCTGCACTCTGTCAGATGGGAGTAGATTATGATGAAGAGGTGATAAACCCTGCTCAAGCGGCTATTATGTTGGATCAGCATCCCGAAAGAATGATTCAAATTCGGGAACAACATCACGGGTTCCTTAAACGGATGATGGAACGTGGCGTTCTGAAATCCGCCACTTCCGATAAAGTGACCTTCTTAAAGCCCGAGTTCCTGTTCGGGGACCGCCTTTCTTCTACTGAAGCCCAGGTGCTGAAGGTCAAAGAAGACTGGTTCTTTACAGCCAGGGGCGTGCATATGACTGTCAGGCAGCTTGAACGTCAATGGCCTTTGTTAACTTTCTGTCGACTTGCTTCTAAAAGGAGAATGTCCTGGGATATTACTCCATCTCAAGGAGGAGCGGTAACAGGCGTCATCAGAATTGATTCTTCTTCTGATCAGAGGGATACTCTGGTCGCCTCACGAGCTGGTACCTCTTACACCTGGCGGACTCTTCATCCTGGGAGTATTTATAGCGATGTTTCCGTCAATACTTTTGCATTGGGTGCCTCGACTTTTGCTCGTCTCATGGGAGCAGGCCAAAGGAGATGGCGGGCTCGTCTGACATGCGTATTCTGCCTACTATGATATCTTCCATGGAGGAGAATACCGAGGGTATTGCTGTAGAGATTCCAGCATCTCCGGATTATGTCAGACGGGAAGCTGAGGATGCAGCAGCTTCCGAGAAGATGAAGGCCACAGCGTCGGCCTTGGATGACGTTGCCGCGAATCCGCAAGAGTCTACTGCGGGGGCAACAGATATAGTTGAGACAGAGGAGAGGGTTGATTCCCCTCCTTATCATGATGAGGGGAGGTCGGCTGAATCATTGCCGAGTCCTACCCCGGCTTCAACCGTGGAAGTTGAGGCGGCTACCGATCAGGAGGTAGCGACAGATTCTGTCCCAGTGGAGGGACTTGATGACGAGATCCGTCTGCCGGTCACGACCGCTGAGGTGGGTCAAAAGACAAGTGATAATCTCCCTATTCTGCCGAGGGAGGTACCAGCTGTTGATATGACGTTGGGGGTAGAAGAGGTGGCCGTTGACGTCGGTGGTTCCTCCGGGCTTGAGAAGGGCGAGGGTGTGGAACCCTCTGTTGCCCCTCCTACTTGGGGTACTATTTCGATGCCTGTGCGGGCTTCCTCTGTTCCTTCGGCTCCTCGGGCTAACAGTCCAGCCCCCGTTGATGAAGAGCCCATTGATACTGAGGTTCAAGCCTCGCAGGTTGAGGTTGGCAGATCTTCTTCCGGTCCGCAAACTGCAGTAGCTCCTCCAACTCCTGCTATGACGCCGCAGGTCCTGGCGGATGCAGACGAGTATGTAAAATTCCTCGTCGAGGGGATATACAAAATGCTGCAGAAGGGTGTATCTGCTGTGATGGATGCCAATGGGAGCTTTGCAACGGCAAAAACTTTGGTAATGCCCTGTATCGAGCTGATCCGCGTTCACCAAGGCCACGACCATATGGCCGAAATTCTGGAGGCTTCGGTGATCGAGCTGGACGAGCGGCTTGTGGAACTTCAGCGCATCCAGCGAAACGACCTCTCCATCCTGATAGATGCGAAGAAGGGGAAGCTGATTGCCGAGATCGAGTCTTCATACCAGGCCACTGTGGGCCTTTGGGAGCGCGAGGTGGCTGAGACTGAGGCTACGGTAGAGCAGTTGTCTCAGTCCATGAAGACGACGGTGGAAACTCGAGCTGCATTGGATGCTAATATTGCAGAGATCGACACCCAGATGCGCCGCCTTGAGGACCAACGGGCCCGACTCCAGTTAGACGCCGAGCGTGTCCGGGCTGAACACGCAGCATTCCAGAAGAAAGAAGCGACTTTTACTCAGCAGACTCTTGCCTTGGCGCAGCAGCGACAACAGCTTGATGCGAAGCATGAGAGCGATACTTTCGCTGGGGCTGTTGAATTGATGCATCAAGAAGCTGAGCGACGAGTCCTGGCGACTGTGGAGGCCCGTACAGCCGACCTAAGGCTTCGAGTCAGGGAGCTCTCAGCCCACCCTGGGGAGGTTCAGGGACTGTAGCTTTTCCTCTTTTTTATGCTCTTTTGCAACCCTTTGCTGAGGGATAATGTAGCCTTTTGTACTCTCTATTTCAGAAAATAAAGAAGTACGCAACCTTTTGTGATGTGTTTATTTTTGTTATTATGAACTTGATGATTTGTGTGGACCTATTATCTTTTGCGCACCTTGGTTTTTAGGCACAGATAATAAGTTTGAAGGAACCAACATGTTTGCTCAGAGGTGATGTGGACATGGCAATCATTGGGTCCAAATGATAGAATCATCCTACTCAGAGGTATGATGGACGTGGTAGGAATGATCCTGGGGGATACGCTGAACAACTCAGAGGTGATGTGGACGTGGAAGTTCGGCGATCAATGTACGACAACGCAGGGGTTGTTTGTACAAGATGTTTACTCAGAGGTAATGTGGACGTGGTAAACATGAAGGGTAGTGTCGGCTTACATAGTATAAGATTCTGCTTTGTAGGGTGTAGAGGAACAACTCAGAGGTAATATGGACGTGGTTGTCTTTCTACTGAAGGAAGCCACGGAACAGCTGGGTTCCCAAAGCGGATGAGTTTGTGGAAGGAGATTGTTTGTGAATCCCGATGATTGGGCCCACAGATCCCCTTGGGGAAGTACATGTCTGAAGGATGTCAATAATAGTACTTCTTTAGGAACTTGTCATTGATGGGCATCATAAACAAGTCTCTATTGGGTTTGGCGAGGCGGTAAGCACCGTTTGAGTATACCGTCTCTATGATGAAAGGTCCTTTCCACTTGGGCTCGAACTTTTCTGGTGTCTTGTGAGTTAACACCATCGGCCTCCTGACTGCCAGAACCAGGTCACCAACTTGGAAAGTCCTCTGTTTGACCTTCTTGTTGAAAGCCTGTGATATACGAGCTTGGTAGAGTTCGATGCGTTGTTGAGCTAGGAGACGCTTCTCATCGAGTGCCTCCAGTTTCCGCAGACGACGACGTTGATTGTCCTCTTCTGTGAGTTTGTTTGTTATTGCCATGCGGAGTGAGGGTATCTGGATCTCGAGAAGCAGTACCGCTTCGCTCCCGTAGACCGGAGAGAACGGTGTGTTGTCTGTCGGGGTCCGTACCGTTGTGCGGTAGGCCCAAAGGCATTCGCCAAGCTTTTCATCCCAGTCGTGTTTATTGGATGATACGACCTTTTTGAGTAGCCTGACGATGGTTTTGTTGAACGCCTCTGCTAACCCGTTTGCTGCCGGATTATAGGCGGTGGATGCCACATTTTGAATGCGGTTCTTATCATAGAACCTGCTAAAAATGTGGCTGATAAACTGAGGACCGTTGTCATGAATGATCCGTCGGGGTACTCCGAAACGGTAAATGACATGGTGTTTGATAAAGCTGGCCACCCTGGAGCTCTTTACTTCCGCCAGTGGGACTACTTCTGCCCATTTAGAGAAGTAATCGGTGATGGCCAGGATGAAGCGGTGTCCTCTTGATGAAGGAGGGGTGATAGGTCCCACAATATCCATGCCCCAGGCTTCGAAGGGCCAGGAGGCGACTGTAGGATGTAGTGGTTCAGACGGTGTATGCATAAAGTCAGCATAGAGTTGGCATGCGTGACACTTCTTAGCATATTCAACAGCGTCGGCGGCCATGGTTGGCCAGTAGTAGCCCATACGTCGCAGTCGATCCTGCAACTTAGGACCGGGTTGATGAGCTCCGCAAGTTCCGTCATGAGCTTCTCGGAGGGCTTCGGCTGCTTCCTCGTTGGACAGGCATCGAAGGAGGAGCCCATCGAAGGAACGTCGGCACAGCGTTTTAGTAACTGTGTTGTAGTAGAATCGAAGAGAGCGTCTCCTGACTGAGACGGCTTCCTTCGGGTCCTCTGGAAGAATTTCGTAGACAGCAAAGTCGATGAACGGGAACCTCCAGTCTCGGACATTAACACCAGTGTTCGTCGGCATAGCGTGGGCCACTTACAAGCACAGGTTGTTTCTGGGACAAATCAAGTCTCGGCCTGTTACCGTGACATAGTGTTGAGTCCCAAAGGGCGCTGCCAATGAGGCTGCGAGGCCAGCCAGAGCGTCAGCCTCCAAGTTTTGTAGACGAGGCACGTGTTCGATGAAGAACCCGGTGAAGGTTGAAATGTTGTTCAATGCAACTTTATGGTAAGGGATCAGATCTTCATGGCGAACCTCGTACTGCCCTCGAATCTGGTTCACGACGAGTTTTGAGTCACCGTAGGCTTCCAGATGGTCCACCCCCAGCTGTTGTGCGAGTTGGAGTCCCATGACGAGTGCGTTGTACTCGGCAATATTGTTGGAGCACGGCTTCGAAAGGGAGTAAGCACGCTGGATGACTAGCTGATCGGGGGAGACTAAGACTACCCCCACTCCTGCGATGATTTGGCCTTTGGGGCCTGTTCTCGAAGCGCCATCGAAAAACATCCGTCAAACGGAGCTTTCTTCGGTGACGTTGGATTCTTGGACCTCATCCGGGATGTCTTCATAGAGTTTTGAGGATTCTGGGATGGGATGTGCAGCTAAAAAGTCAGCCAGAGCTTGACCTTTAACAGCTTTTTGTGGGACAAACACCATATTATATGGTGTTAGCAAAATTGCCCATGTGGCTAGCCGGGAGTTTAATGATCCTGGCTTCGTCATGAGGACTCTGAGTGGATTGACTCGGAAAATGACATGAATTGTCTGGCCCGAGACATAATGACGAGTCTTCTGGATGGCAAACACCAAAGCCACTACTAAAATACCCCATATTAGCGACGTTAGAATACGTCGCTAAATGAGAAAAATTCGTCGCTAAACATAAACTGCGACGGATTTAGCGACGAAAATTTGACGTCGCGTAATGGCTTGTCGCAGATGACCAATTCGTCGCAGTTCGTCGCTATTTGCGACGTAAGCTAACTTGTCGCTAGACGTCGCAAAATTAGCGACGTCTAGCGACTATAGAGTATGTCGCCAGATTGGCGACGTAGGGCGACAACTTAGCGACGCATTGAACTTTAGATATGATGACATGGCATGTCAGCCACGTCAGCACGTTAGCGACGTCTAGCGACAAAGTTATCGACGTCCGCACTTTAGCGACGTCTAGCGACAAAGATATGATGATATCCCACGTCAGCACTTTAGCGACGTATAGCGACATCACATCGCAAGTTAGCGACGTATAGCGACGTTCACTCTCCGTCGCTAGACGTCGCAGAACGTCGCTATACGTCGCAGACTGTATAAAAAAAATTATAAAAAAAATAATTACTATTTTTGTTATGCTGTGTGTCTGTGTTTACAGTGTGTGTGAAGTGCAGTGTTCGAACCATCGACAGTTTCGCTTACTGTTCTATATTTTATCTTGGATAGAAAGAGCAACAGTTCAGGGTGCACTTCTCAGAGCTTCCTCTTCACGTCCTTCACCTTCTCGGGATCCTTTACGACGTCCCGAGAAAGTGAAGGCCGTGAAAATGAAGCTCTCAGAAGTACACCCTGAACTGTTGCTCTTTCTATCCAAGATAAAACATACAACAGTAATCAAAACTGTCGATGGTTCCGAACACTGTATTTCACATTCACTGTAAACACAGACACACATCATCACAAAAATACACATTATATTTTTTAAAAATTTGGGCAGCACCTCCTTTGTATATCAGATCATCGCTTATAACCCAGCGTAGGTATATTCGTCATCCCCGTCGCAGATAAATGGCAAAACAAGTCTACAACCAATAAAAGTTTACAATCAATAAAAGTCTACAAACAATAAAAGTCTAACAAGCAATACAACCAATAAAAGATGATGGAGCAATATCATCACCCAATACAACTAATAAAAGTCTCGCAAGCAGAGAAAGAAGTATCTCAACCAATACAAGTCAACCACAAATAAGAGTCTCACAAACAGAGAAACAAGTGTATCAACAACAAATAATAAAAAAGACATCACAAAGGACCCCGGCTGCGCATCTGGGATAAAATGATGTCGTACTGCTCCTGTGTGAGCTGTGCAACGTCCGGAGGCAGTGAAACGTCTGGAGTCGGCGCCATCGATGGACCGGGAGGACGCTGCCCTATCTCTCGCAGTCGCTCAGCATGCACAGCCAGGGCACTCACCATCCTCCGACTACTATCCTCAAGCGAAGTCTGTACCTGATTGAGTGTGGCAGACATGGCGATCTGCGTCCCCTCCAGCTCGACCTGTCTACGCTCTGTGCGCTGCGTAGACTCGGTGAGCGTGTGCAAGTTAGCAGCTGTAGCCTACTGCAGACTCATCATCTCCTGCATACTGCGCTCGATCGTATCAAATCGTCCGGTGATCGTCGGATCGTCGGATCGTCGCTCTGCCCCAGCTGCCTCAGAAATCTGCTGCTGCAACTCGCGATGCAGCTCCTGGAGCTGACGAGCAATATCATGCGCTTGTGATGACGCCTGTGAAGCTGGAGACTGCGCACTGACAGAGGGGGCCCGGGATGACTCTGAAGCCAAATAGGCGCCGTAGGATCCCGTACCGTAGTACGTACCCTTCTGAAGACCACCAACGGCGGTCATCCAGAGGTCGTCCGGCAATGGAGCTGTAGGCGGCTGGAAGGAAGTACCAGGCCCTCCCTCTGCTGGCGAACTAGCAGCAGCAGCAGCAGCAGCAGCCGCCTCCTCTTGTAGCCGAAGAAACTTGGCCTTGAATAATGTTTGCTAACGTCTAAGTGTTTGCTAAAGTCTATATTGATATCTATTTTCCTGTTTTCTAAGTTATAGTAAATTAATATAAAGGATAGAACGTACATATGCCTGCGTCGCCCTCTCGTCAATGAACTCCCCAGTCCTCCGATGGGTGACCAGGAAGACGGTCACGATGTTGGGGTCCTCACCCTTTTTTACCTGTTAAAATATATATTTATCTATTATTAGTATTAAACATTCTTTCCAACTATATATAAAATGATGTCCGTCATAGGAAACGTACCAGACGACGAAAATGCTCCGTCATAGGAATGGAGCCACCACACCACTTACCGGCGCTCGACCGCGCCATCTTGGCCTTCTCAGACCGCTCCCGGTACCCGTCCTCGTCGAATCTAGCCTTCATCGCAGTCCACTGCTCTGGCGTGATCCAACCTTGGATCGGCTTTCCGGCGCGGTCACGATCCTTCTGGTCGCGGATCGCATCACGAATGAGCTTGCCTGCAACGGCAGAAAATTGGCCCTCGATCTTCGCCGCCCGGTGTGGTGGATAGAAGTAGGTCCTCTACGAGAAGTCAAATAGAAAAGTTGTATAATATACAAAAATGATTATTAAAATTTAAAAATAAACAAATTTTTTACCTTGAAGTGGGCCAACCAAAAGGCCTTCCTATCGGCGGGAGCATCTGAGTAGTTAATCCAAGGCCCACCATAGTTCTCCCTCAGAAATCTTCCCAGCGCTCTCTGTACTGCAGGAGGCCGATATCTATAAAATAATAAATTTCATGAATATATATGTACATATAATCATTTGAGAAATATATATTAACTAATTAACTTACTTCGTAGGCCCGTCCGTCCAAATCTCCATCCGCGTCTCGCCCGGTAGAGCGCATGGAGGGTCGCTATCACCTCCTGCCTGGTCAGGATCAGTCTCATCCCCGTCCTCCATATGCTGGGCGTCGGCTCTCCCCATGGAGCCGTCGGCAGGAGGAGTGCTGGACGCAGGAGGAATGCTGGACGCCGGAGGAATGCTGGACGACGATGGTGGAATGCTGGACGACGAGGGAAGATCAGTCGCCAACCTGCTGGAACTGCCCTGTCCCGGTAATGGACCGGGAACAGTACTGTACACTGGCGTACTCGGAGATGAGGATGAGGGTACGGAATCTGCCTCCCTATCCCGAGGCACACGGGACTGACTCGTATGATGACGTCCTCCGCGTCGTCCTCCTGCCATACCTGATAATAACATATTTATATGATAGACATCACAGATTTTTGAAAAATATCATAGTCCCAAAAGTGTCACTAAATACATCACAGATTTTTGAAAAATATCATAGTCCCAAAAGTGTCACTAAATACATCACAGATTTTTGGAAAATATCTGTCACAAAAGTGTCACTAAAGATAACGTCCTCCGCGACGTCCTCCACGTCGTACATATTTAATCCTCTTCTGAAAATTTATCTTGTTCGTTTAGCTCTTCTTCTTCTTCTTCTTCTTCTTCTTCTTCTTCTTCCTCCTCTACATCTTCACTTTCATCTGCATCTTCCTCTTCGGATAATTCTACTTCTTCTACACAATTAGATGTGTAATGAGGAACTTCCGTATTGTCCACTTCTATATTATTTGTTACAAGAGGTAGTTCATCCTCTTGATAAGCTATATCGTCAACCTCAAAGGTATTTCTAGCTTTGGTCTTGCATACTGCCCACCAGTCCGACCTTGTTGTTCCCCGTTTAGGATAACTTGTGAAGTACACGAGCTGAGCCTGACTTGATAGGACAAATGGTTCATAGGCTTGATATCGACGCCGATAGTTTATATCCACAAGACCGTGCTTGTCTACTTTCCAACCTTGACCTTCAATCGGATCGAACCAATCACACCTGAATAACACAATCTTAGCAGGCTCTATTCCATAACTATATGTCAGCTCTACAATCTCCCGTAGGATGCCGTAGAAATCGTTGCCCGCATCAACATCTTTGTAGTTCGAAGATCTGATACACAAACAGCTGTTTTTGGTGGAGTCGAGATCCACAAAGTTGTCTCTGATCGGGCAAGTTGTTGACCTGAACCTGAACCCATTAACACAGTAGCTTGGCCATATTTTTGCAGCATAAATTGGTCCCTTGGCTAGCGTTCTAATAGACTCATTCTTAAGTCTTGCGTATGGACTATCGACCTAAATACCACGAAAAAATAAATTAAGCTCATTCTCAATCAAGTGCATATACTGAAAGGTAATTACAGAGTTCTCAAGTCTTACATATGCACTCAACCATGATGGAAAATAACGCCTCATTTCTTGTTCTAGTTCTTCTTCTGTTATGTGTGGCCTACCTGACCTCACTTCATCATTAAATATGCTGAAAAAAACATCGTTCAATTAATGTAATAGTCTAATAATCAACACTATTAAAATAATGTAAACGTATTAATTACTTACCCCTCCAGCTTCTCTACTTCATCCTTATCGCAGTTGAGTAATACATACACCTGAGCAGCTCTTAGCTCATCATCGTTCAGATATCTCTTCTTCATTTTACCCGATGGCTTTCCTGAAGCATTGAATACCTTCAGTATTGTATCATTACATTCATGATCTCCGTCGTCGTTTCTGGAAGCTCTCGTTCTATTAGTTGCAACATGAGGCTTGAAATACATCGAACAAAAGTTTATAATCTCCTCGAGAACATAGGCTTCACAAATAGAACCCTCGACCCGTGCCTTATTTTTCATCTTTCTTTTTAGGTGATTCAAATGTCGCTCGAATGGGTACATCCATCGATATTCGACGGGTCCACCAACACGTGCCTCATAGGATAGATGAATCGACAAATGCTCCATAGAGTCGAAGAATCCAGGAGGGAACACCCTCTCTAGCTTGCACAGTGTTATCGCAATGTCCTTCTCTTGCTTTTCTAGACGATCAACGAGCAATTTCTTAGAACAAAGGTCCCTGAAGAATATGCTAAGCTCCGTCAATGGATCCCAAACTGCCTGCGGTAAGAATTCCCGAAATGCAATCGGAATTAACCTCTCCATGAATACGTGACAATCGTGGCTCTTCATACCCATCAATTTGTTTTCCTTCGGATCGACACATCTTCTCAGATTTGACACATATCCGTCTGGAAATTTTAGGCCCTGGATCCACCGACAAAGTCTCACTTTATCCTCCTTGTCCAGTGAGAAGATTGACTTCGGCAGGAACTATTTTCCATTCTGCTCTATCAAATGCAACGCAGGGCATTTGTATATTTCTGCTAAGTCCAACCTGGCCTTGGGATTGTCTTTCGTTTTTCCCTTTACGTCCATCACAGTATTAATTATGTTATCAAACACATTCTTCTCAATATGCATGACATCAAGATTATGTCTGATCAGATTGGTACTCCAATATGGCAGATCCCAGAATATGCTCCTCTTTGTCCAGTTATGATCTCTACCAAATCCATCGCACTTGTACCCAGTTGTAGGATCTTCGATAGCACTTGAAAAATCTCTAACCTCCTCCCATATCGCGGCTCCGCACCACCTTGGCGGTGGATCACCCTTCTCTACAACGCCGGCACGGAATGTATTCCTGTTCCTTCTGAACGGATGATCTTTT
Organism: Iris pallida; assembly: GCA_029216955.1. Lineage (NCBI taxonomy): Eukaryota > Viridiplantae > Streptophyta > Magnoliopsida > Asparagales > Iridaceae > Iris > Iris pallida. The sequence continues at coordinate 10,569,745 of JANAVB010017999.1, read as the reverse complement.
GGTAGAAATTGTCGATGACAATCAAAGAAGCACGGTTTTCCTCCGTGTTTCAAGCGAAAAGCCTTAGTACAGTCCATACAAATCGGACATGAGAGACGTCCATGAGTGCTCCATCCAGATAACATTCCATATGCCGGAAAGTCGTTGATGGTCCACATAAGGGTTGCCTTCATCTGAAAATTCTGCTTCCTGGAAACATCGTACGTGTTAGCGCCTACTTCCTATAACTGATTCAACTCATCTATCAAAGGCTGTAAGTACACATCAATGTTCCTCTTGGGATTGTTCGGACCAGGAATTATAACGGTTAGAAACATGTACTCGATCTTCATGCACATCCAAGGCGGTAGGTTATACGGAGTGACAATCACAGGCCAGCACGAATACTGGGATCCCGAAAGACCAAAAGGAGTAAAACCGTCAGAACATAGCCCCAACCTGACATTACGTGGATCTGAAGCAAAATCAGGATACACTCGATCAAAGTGCTTCCACGCTTCTCCATCGGATGGGTGATCCAACACTCCTTCAATCTGTTCTCGCATGTGCCAACTCATATTTTCGGCCGTCTCTTTCACCATAAATAATCTTTGCAACCGCGGCGTTAAAGGCAGGTAGTACATTGAATCGGTCGGTCTTCTTGCACCGGTAGACCATCCTGTACTAGTTGGCTTATAGCGATCAGCACCACAAAATCTGCACACATCTGCGTCCTTGTCGTCTTTGTAGTACAGCATGCACCCATTGCGACAAGAATCGATTTTCTCGTATCCCATCCAGAGCGATCTCACCATCCTCTTAGACCGGTAGAAGTCTTTAGGTAACTTAGCACCCGCCGGCAAGATCTCTATAATCAACTCTAGCACTCGGTTGTAGTATTCTTGCGACATGTTAAAATCTGACTTAATGCTCAAAAGTCTTGTAACCACCTCCAACGGTGAATGATCCTCACAACCAGGATACAATGGAGTCCTTGCATTCTCCAGCAACTCCATGAACTTTGCAGCGTCGACATTCGGTGCCTCCTCAGCTGCATCAGGAACAAAACTGGGCCCAGCAGCGTCGAAAACCATGTTCACGCACCCGTCGTCGTATGCATGATTATCTGAAACAAAATTAGGTCCCGCATGCATATACGGCTCAACATAAGGCTCCGGCTCTGATGCTAACGACACAAGTTCTCCGTGTGCGGTCCACTAATAGTAATTAGGCGTGAAACCCCTCGAGTACAAATGATATGTCACTTCCACTTCTGGATAATATTTCACGTTATGATATTTCACACACGGACACTTAATTTTGGTGCCGTCCATGTACTGAGGGAACGCCTTAGCAAACTGCAGGAACTGCTCTACTCCCGCTATGTATTCATCCCGCACACCACACATATCTTCAGGACGACGATTGTACATCCATGAACGATTCCGCAAGTAGTAATTCAGCTCCATTTGGAAATAATTCTGCAAAGATGAACACACCAATTAACAATGTTTGCTAACGTCTAAGTGTTTGCTAAGTGTTTCCTATTTTCCCGGTAACGATTTCACGGGAGGAGTACGAGATATTTCCTATTTTCCCGGTAATTCATGGCTTCTGTGAAATAACCACATCTTGGCTATTTGTTAAATAGATCGACCCTGAGCTCCCATGTTCAGTCGTGCCTTCAACATCATGTTCAAATGAAGGTGACAAGCAGCTGACTATAGAAAAATATGTCGTATTGAGCTTCATAAAGAAATACAAGATTACTACATAGGAGCTTGTAATCTTGCATTTCTTTATGAAGCTCAAGACGGCATATTTTTTTATAGTCAGCTGCTTGTCACCTTCATTTGAACATGATGTTGAAGGCACGACTAAACATGGGAGCTCAGGGTCGATCTATTTAACAAATAGCCAAGATGTGGTTATTTCAAACGATAGGAGTCGCTATATTCCTTAGAATAGACTTGGAATATTCTCTAGAATATTCTTGGAATATGCCTTGTAGCCAAGTACTAATTAGATCTAGATCTAATTACTCCTATAATTACCTCTCCTGCCCCCATTAGTGCTAATCACTACAAGTGGGGGGCCATGGGGGTGCTACTGCTGATGTAAACTGCTGCTACAACAGCTGTTCTTGCTGCTGCTGTTGCTGGAATGGGGGCAGCAGCTCCCCTTCTACTCCCCATCCATCTATCCACCTATCCATCCAACTATCTATCTAATATATATTTACACATACCAATAGCTAACTAGTATCCTATTTCTAACCCCAACTTGGTATCCCAAACCAAGGCTCTAACACTCTAGGATACTAACAACTACATATCTAACTAGGATATGGCCTAAGATGCTAACCTATATCTAACACATTTAACCTCACACTCATCCACACAACTCACTTACACACTCACTCACATATATCACCCATGATACCACACTCATAAGCTCTCACCTAGGCTTACATATAGGCTAACACACACACACACATATAGGCATATATAGGACACATATAAATAGGATTATAGGTCCACTAATCCTTCCTATCATCCTTACATCCATTCCATTTATCAATTCCCACACTATCACCACACTACAATATAACCACAACACTACAACATGAATATTATACCAAGAGACACACACACATATATATCTATATATAACCACATATATATAACATGTAGGTATATATATATAGGTGACATGTGTGTGTGTGTCTGTGTGTGTCTGTGTGTGTGTGTCTGTGTGTGTGTGTCCGTGTGTGTGTGTCCAACTAAAGGCTAATAAGTAGGCTAACTAATGGCTAAAAGATAGGCTAAAAGGATGGGCTAATAAGTAGGCTAACTAATGTCAAGTGGGGGGCACACTGCTGCAAATTTCAGCAGCATATAGCTGCTGTCCCCCCCCCCCAAAACTGCTGAAAACAGCAGCCCAGGCTGCTGGTTGCTGTCCAAAACCCCCTCCCCATAAGCACACTTCTATCCTCCTTCAATCTCCATCATTTCCTCATCCTTTCATTGATTTCCATCCTACTTCCCACACAACAACAACAACAACAACAACAAGAACAACAACTACACAACAATCAAAACCTCTCAACATTCCCACAACCATAACCCCAAATAAATATACAACCACACACAAATATATATATAAATATATATATACATGTAAAGAGATACAACATATAAATAACACATGAATAATAATATGAAAAAGAGCACAAGAAGAATATGATAAAATCTGTGTCAGTGTATGTGTGTCTGTGTGTGTGTGTGTGTCTGTGTGTGTGTGTGTGTGTGTGTGTGTGTCCGTGTGTGTGTGTGTCTGTGTGTGTGTGTCCGTGTGTGTGTGTCCGTGTGTGTGTGTGAGAGGAGGAGGAGGAGGAGGAGGAGGAGGAGGGAGAGGAGTTAGGGTTAGGGTTAGGGTTTACCTTAGGAAGAGGGAGGAGGAGGAGGAGCTAGGGAGAGGAGGAGGATCTCGGATTGGGGGAGGAGGAGCTCGTCGGAGCGGGAGGGAGTCGCCGGGGGCGGGGGGAGCGAGTCGCCGGGGGCGGGGGGGAGAGAGTCGCCGGGGGGAGGGAGAGTCGCGGGGGGGGGGGGGAGGGATTCTGAAAATTTTGAAAATTTTCGAGTGAGGGGGAAAAGGAAACAGCGTGCCCTAAATAAAACATTTAGCGACGTCAACTAAAGACGTCGCTAAACGTCGCAAAATTTTATTATATGGCGACATATATTAATACTCTGCCGCTGAACGTCGCTGTTCTGCGACGTAATTTATGTAATGTCGCTGAACGTCGCTAGTTAGCGACGATTTGCGACGTCACATGACGGGAGTCGCTATATTACATATATAGCGACGTTATTTTCTTACGTCGCTAAAACACGTCGCTAAAACACGTCGCTAATATAGCATATTTTAGTAGTGAGCCAAGCACTCCTTTTCAACGGGGTTGTACCGGTGTTCGGCCCCGATGAGCGTTCGACTGAGGTAGTAGATTGCTTGCTCATAGCCTGTATCGCTGTTTTGAGCCAGCAGAGCGCCAAGGGAATGATCCATGGCACGGACGTAGAGAAGAAATGGTTTGCCCGCGACAGGTGCCACCAGGACTGGTGGGCTCGTCAAGTAGGCTTTGATGTCGTCGAAAACCTTCTGGCACTCCTCTGTCCAGACATAAGAGACTCCCTTCTTCATGAGCTGAGTAAAGGGTTGACATTTACCGGAAAGGTTTGCTATGAACCTCCGGATGTATGCCAGACGTCCCTGCAAGCCTCGAAGTTCTCGAAGATTCTTCGGAGGGTCCATGTTGAGGATGGCTTTGGTCTTCTCGGGATCAACATGAATGCCTTTCGCCGTGATGACAAAGCCCAAGAATTTGCCGCTAGAAACCCCCAGGAAGGATTTAGCGGGATTCATTTTGAGTTGATGTGCCCGCATGAGATCGAAGACTGTCTTCAAATCCTGTAGGTGATCTCCTTTGAGGCGGCTCTTGACTGCGATGTCGTCAACATAGCATTCGACTGTTTTACGAAGATGTTGACGGAAGATGGTGCTCATAGCTCGTTGGTATGTTGCACCGGTATTTTTCAAGCCGAAGGGCATTACTGTGTAGCAGAAAACACCCTTTGGAGTCCTGAATGACGTGTGTTTCGCGTCATCGGGGAACATCTTGATTTGATTGTAGCCTGAATACCCATCCATGAAGGACATGCGTTCAAAACCACATGTGTTGTCCATCATCACATCGGTGATCGGAAGCGGGAATTCATCCTTCGGGCAAGCAGAATTGAGGTCCCTGAAGTCAATACAGACTCGTATCTTCCCGTTCTTCTTGGTGACAGGTACGACGTTGGCTACCCAATCTGGGTGTTGTTCCTCACGGATGAAGCCGCTAGTCAAGAGTTTGTCCACCTCCTGATCGATGGCATTCATGATGTCCGGACGGAAATGTCATTGTTGTTGTTTGATAGGTTTGGCATCAGGTAAGATGTTCAACCTATGTATTGCGATCTGTGGATCGAGTCCTGGCATGTCTTCGTAGCTCCAGGCAAAGACGTCGATATACTCTTTAGCCAGCTGGATTAAAGCCTCTCGGTCTTCTCCTTCTAGGCTTTTGCTGACGAAGATGGGTTTGGAAGAAGATCCGTCCCCAAGGTCGATCTGCTCGACTTCATCTTCGGTGGGAGGTTCACGTAACTCAAAACGAGACTCCCATTGCTCTCCTAGGCGTTGAGCCCAGGGTTCTTCTTCGAAGGGTTCCGGCGTTTGGTCTTCGCCTTCACCTTTTTGAGGTTGTGCTGACGTCATGTTAGCTGACAGCACTTTCTTGAAGACTGATCCGATACTGGCATCAGAATCCCAATTCGACGCTTCGGACGAGTGGGAATGTTCTACGTCTTCTACGTCTGAACTCTCTGGGGTTGATGGCGGCGTGACATAGCCTATCCCCCGTCGAGTTTTGTTGTAGTAGTCTTGCGGCCTTCCTTTGGGTGTTGAAAGCTGGAGAGGGAGAGGCGCGTCAAGTCGTCGAAGGACGATATAGAATTGTCGGGGAGGCTGCAGTACCAGTCATACGCCACCCCTTTTAGGGCCCCAACAAAGATGCTGGTGAGAAGCGCATCCTCCTTTGGAAGATGCCCCGTTTGTGACTGGAAATATGTCAGGTATCGACGCGGAGAGTCCTTTCCATCGTATGGTGTGAGTGTTTGTGGTTTATATTTTGGAGGATAAACCACCTTGTTCCACTCGAGGGGATAAGACTGGGGAATGCCCATCTTCTGGCACTTCTCTTTCCTGTTTTTGGACTCGAAGCGCTCCCGCAGGTCCTTGATCATTTTGACCACATCCTCCGCGGAGCTAGGAGTCAGGGAAGGTGGCACTATCTGGAGCGGAGCGTTTGAGGGTTCCGATGTCCGAGGTGCTTCTGTGTCGGAGGGTGCCCGTTGAAGGGGTACACTCGACTCCCCATTAACTCCTGGGTCGGGACCGGTTGAAGGTGTTCTGGTCAAGGCTGACCGAATATCAAATACTGCTTGAGTCAGTGCTTGCATAGAGGCAGAGAGGGTTTTGAGTCCTCCCTCTAATGAGTCTATGCGCTGAACAATGTCCTGCGGTGGCACATCAGACTCGGCATCATCCCCAGCCATGTATACTGTCCTGACACGGCCAGGAGTGGATGGATTGGTTGAGGTTTCGCTCTTGGCCTCACTTTCATGTGGGGGAGTCACCTCTCCTGGTGTTTCAGTTTGGCCACCCCCAGTCACATTCTGGAGGTCATTCTCGACGGGCGCATCTGCCAGGGCCTGATTGTCCTCGACTCTGTCTTGAAGGGCCTCTTCGTCTCTACCCCCAGCTGTGTCCTGAGGGACATCCTCGTTTCGAGGTGCTTCTGGGAGGCTGACTTCGCCTCGAGGATGAAGATCCGCCGTAGCTGTGCTTTGGACATCTTCGTTTTTGGAAGGAAGCTCAACAAGGGTCTGACTACCCCCAGCTTCCTCCAAGAACTTCTTCTTTGACCGAGTGCCTTCGAACACCCCGGAGGTCGAGACTGCTGCCTTGGTTCTCCTTGATTGGCTTTTGGACGAGGAATTGCCGGTCGCCTTCCGGAGAGATGAGGAGTTGGAGACCACATTGCATGAAGCAACTCTTGGCTCCTCTTCTGTTGACACCTTCTTTCCAAGGCGATGTCGGAGGGGTGTCGATGACTGCAGTCGCTGGAAGACTGACTGCCTTGGTGGTACTGCCGTCTTGCCACAGCAGTTGATAGTGACCACCGCACAAGTATGCCCCGTGAGAGGCTCATCGTGCTTGTTGATCGACTCTCCTGACCGGCGCTTATGAGTGATCACATTACGCAGGTCGTTGGAGAAGAGTGCTACCTTCACACCCTCTTCAGGCGCATGGCAAGGCCAAACGCCAGGGCGGACAGGTGAGTGTTGCGTCCCCTGATCTAATACCAAGCAGGCATAATGATCAGTAGTGGGGGAACAACAACATTTGAAGTAACTTGAGCGGACCTCAAACGCACAACCAGAGGAGGCGCGGGAGTTCAAGACCACTGAATCTGCCGCACTCGACTTGGTTATGCACGCAGTGGATGCGCCCAAGTGAGATGAGGACTTTGAAGATCGACTCGTCTTTGGTGTCGAAGCACCTGAGTCGACCTTGTACAGCTTGCCATCGGCAGCGCGCGTAATTGTGAGCACGTGCCTCTGGCCTGCTGCTGGCATAGCACGCTTGTGGCGCATGGCCCGTGCCGCCTTGGATTTTTTTGTACTAGCCCGCTGGGGCGCATAGTACTCAGCATCCAAATTCTCCTCGCTATTACAGCGAGTGAGTCTGTCAAAGACAGAGACTTTTTGTGGCGCATCAGAGGTGATGCGCGGGGCTTTGGCTGCGCCCCTGCTTCGTCGATGCATCTTCCTCGCCTGAGAGGAAGATGGCTGGGGAACGTGGTCATCCGCACGTTTCTCCGAAAGATGTGCTGCATCAGCGGGCGCACCTTGGTTGCTGAGAACGTCAGTAGGAAGGGAGGGCTGGATTGGCGCATCCCCTTCAGTGGTGGTGCCCGAGGCGTCGACTTTGCGCACCCAGACACGGCTGGTCTTCTTCGGCTTCGGCAGCCGCTTCGAAGGACTCGCGCTTCCTTCAGAAATGAACTCCTCGTACGCCTGTTGATTGAGGCGTACGACCAACGTCTTGTGGGAGGAGCCCACCTTCACGTCGTCGGCCTGTGACACAACTTTCTCGGAAGAGGAGAAAGAAGTCCCCAGCAGAGTCGCCAGCTTATTTGCCATTAAAATTGTTTGATTGCAAATCTTAATACAAACAGAACAGTATTACAATATAGGACTTAGATGTAGTCCTAGGAGTACACTTTTGTTTAATCTGGGTCCTAAGTGCCAATGGAGCGAGTGGTAATGCGTTGACTCCGTTGACGGGCTGACGACGGTTATCAGTTCTCTGAAGGTGTAGATTGCTCTGGGTGCTGGAGCTGGCTGAGAGGAGGAAGACGTTGAGTGTCTGTATCTGCCTCTCTGATGATCTCTGTCTAGATTGTTCGTATGTATGTCTCTGTGTGTGTATCTGTGTAAGGAGGGGATGATTCCTCCATTTATAGCTGGGCAGGTTGGCTGCTCATGCGCACATATGTAGGATGCGCCAGTGCGTAGGGACGCCACGTGGAGATTGCTGATGGAGGCGCATGGATGATGCGCCCTACTCGCGGAGTTGAATTCTTTATACTACTGTTATGAGTCGGCACGTAGCAAAGGAGAAGATCTTTCTGTTGCTGAGATCTTGGATGAGTTGAGTCAAAGGACACGTGTCGTCGACCCATGGCTCGGAGATCTCTGATTTGGTGGGGGGATGATTTGGTGGGATGCGCCTTGAATTGGGCGCATGATGAGATTTTGGCTCGTGACCTTTAGGAGTCACGAGCCGTTCTGGGCGCATGGCTTTTGAGGCGCATGCGAGCGACTTTCCTTCTGTCTTTCGGGATCAGAGATCTGTCTGGGGCGCATGGCTTTTGAGGCGCATGCAAAGCTTCAACTGGAGACTCTTCTTCTGTCTTTAGGGATCAGTGAAGGGTCTGAGGCGCATGGCTTTTGAGGCACATGCAGGTTTGGGCGCATGGCCGCGGAGGCGCATGCGGGTGGTCGAGTGGCCACGTGGCAGTAGCCGTCGGGATAGAGTCATGATGATGCTGACGTTGTGGATGCTTCGTTTTCTGCAAAAGCTGTCAGCCGTTCAGACTTGGGAAGGCATGCTGCCAACTCTGTCAGTTCAGTATTTAATGTTGGTGACATTCGATGGACAGCTGAGTGGGTGCGTCGGTTGATGTTCTACTAGGCGTATGGGGACGTATGGGGGCGCATCCCCTTTGATGCGCTCGGTACAGGGCGCATCTATTTGAGAGGTGTGATGCGCTGACCAGCAGACGCATCCGATACGTCTTTGATGATGAGGCTGTTTCGCTTCTCGAGTGCTTTTAATAGTCGCTTGGCTGAAGTCGATGCGTCTGGTTCATCCATTTAATGTGAGTTTATTGCACGGAATTCGGAGAGCCATCCACTTGGCGCATGGGTTTGATCTGCCCGGCCTATAAATAGTGGCATGGAGAGAAGGTTGGCCTCCCATTCCCTCACGTCTTTCCAATATGAACTCAGGTTCTCGGGTGCATTCTGTTGACGAAGTGCTCCCGAGGGTGAAGATAAGACGCCATGTTGTCATTGATGCTCTTGAAGGTGACTGTTACATCCAAAAGACGGAGTCGAGGGCTTCTGAGGCAGGCGGAAGGTGCCTGTTGCATCCAAAGATGGGGATGCTCGGGCCTTGTCTCCGTTGTTCCGGAAGAGCCGTAGATCGGAATGGCGGTGCTAGGCTCTCTCTTCCTTCAAAGTGGGTGTCGCCCACTCTGATTGTGTTAAAAGCTGCCTTTCGCCGTGATTTCGATCACGGTCTTCCTTGGCCTTTGGAGGCTCTTTCGAAGCCTCCCCTGGCCACAGATTTGCGGTGCTCTTCTCTTCCTTGGTTCCAGCCAGAGGGTTAAATGCTTTGTGTATCGAAGCATTTATCAGGTGAGCCTGGCTGGAAGAGCGGCACACTCCTGCTCGGCCAGGTGAGCCTGGTTGGAAGAGTGGCACATAACTGGGCTGTTGAAGGGATGCACATAACTGAGCTGGATGCACATAACTGAGCTGCTGAAGAGATGGCGGGATGCGCCTGGATGGAGGCGCATAGTATCTGCTGCGCCTCACTGGTGGCGCATGGTGACTGCTGCGTCTATCTGGAGACGCATGGTGGCCGCTGCGCCTATCTGAAGGCGCATGGTGGCCGCTGGCTGTAGACTTAGGATCTTTCCTTTGTAGAAATTCTCCTTTGTACAACCTTTTTTAGACATGTAATAGACTTTTATATATAATAAAAAGTCCTTCTTCAAATGTCTATACTTATTGATTTTGCTGTGAAGTGTTCTGTGCGAGTTCTGGCGCATGTAGTGTCTGGCGCATGGTCTTTCTGGTTGTGAAATTCTATGCTTCTACACCCCGAGTCTGCGTGGATTTTGTCTTCAACAAGTCTGCGTGGATTTCATCAAATTGGAGTACGTGGCAGCCATGCCACTGATCTCTCGCCTGCGTGTCTTGTAACTTGCACACGACTCATGCATGATTGCCATGTGTCCAACAGTTACAGGCCACGTCCAGTAACTGCTCACAACCTTGCGTATGTTAAATCCTGCGTGATTTTCAACTAGGCACAGGCTGTGAAGACAGCTATCTTTTTTAGTTATTTTTGACTCTATAAATAGAGTTTTTTTTCTCATTCATGGTACAGATACATAGTTATCTAACTTACTGTCAAAATTTTGAGAGCTTTTCTTCTTCGCATAGTCCAAAGGATAAAGCGATCGTCTTCTAGATCGGATTCCTACAGTTGTAATTTTCCCAGATACACAATAAATAAAGTGAATTTATTTATGGAAAACAAATTGGCGACTCTGCTGGGGAAAACCATCTCCTCTTCTGAGATGGCAACAACTCAATGCGATACTTCGTCAGTCGGCTCGACGAAGAAGGTGATGACGATCCAATTCGATCAACTCGCCTATGAAGAAATGCAGCGGGCTAAGAGTGGCAAGCCCACTTCAGCCTCCATCATCACTGCCAAGTCGAAGGGACACTCTGTTTATGTCCCTAAGAATCAGTTGGCAGCCAATGGTGAAGTCTCTACCACAGTGTCTACTTCTAACACTGGCAAGAACTCTACTGCAAGCACGCACACTCTTGTGCGCTCGAAGATGACAGCAATCAAAAGTCACGCTGACAGTACTGGCTCTTTAGCCAAATCTGTTCCAGCTTGCAAACTCAATTCCAAAAGTCACGCTGACAGTAATGGCTCTTTAGCCAAATCTGTTCCAACGTGCAATCTCACGTTCAAAAATCATGCTGACAGCACTGGCTCCTTAGCCAAATCTGTTCCAGCGTGTAATCTCAATCCCAAAAGTCACGCTGACAACACTGGCTCCTTAGTCAAATCTGTTCCAGCGTGTAATTCTAAATTCAAAAGCCACGCTAACAGTACAGGTTCTTTAACCAAATCTGTTTCAGCGTGTATTTCATCTAAGAAGAATAGCTCTTTAGCTATCTCTTCTTCTGTACCAAGTTCTACTAGAACTGGGGGTGGTCTTCCACACAAAGTTCCTTCGAAAAGAGATGACTCTTTAGTTGTTTCTTCTGTTCCTGTAGTTTTTACTTCAGAAACAGCTTTGATTGACAATTTTGTTAGTCAAAGAAAAGGAGATAGTCTTTTGACTACTCTTCCTTCTGGACATTCTATGTCTCAAAACTTGAATAAGTCTAAGAAGAAACATTCTTTAATGTCTTCTTCTACGACTTCTTCAAATTGGGCACAGAATTTGTCTAGAAAAGGTCTGTTTCCAACTCCTAATCAAGGGGTGGTTCAACTCTTCCTTCTCTGCAAATATCCAGATCAATGGAAGGAAAACTCCAAGTTTCAAAAACCAATGTGTTACCTCCAATTGATTTAAGAACAAAACTTAATCAAACCCGTTTGGGAAGCACTTTTGGTGTTAAGAAACCACACCAATCGGAAATGAAGATAAAAGATCCGGATGCAGAGTATGCTAGAAATTATGTGGCTCATATTAATCACTCCCTATATAATCAAGAGCCATTAAGACCCAAGAACCAGAAATATACTCCTAAAATTACACAAAGAGTGTTCTCTGATCTACCTCAATCTTCACAGATAGATCTACGGGAACACCTTCAATAGAAGAGAAGGAACAATTCTATGACAATGGATCATGCTGAATGTGACTTCCAGCCAAGAGTTATAATTCAATGCAGATGTCAATCAATGGTTCAGGACTATGTTGATCATGAATGTGATTTCCAGCCGAGAGTCACAATGCAATGCAGATGTAAAACAAAACGACAATCTGTCTTCAATCGGATTCAGTGTGAACCTATGCCTGATGAAGATGAGCCTTTGTTTGCTTCTGTCAACATGACCTCTCAGGATACTGGGGGTAGAGCTGATAGTCCAGATGGAGTATACAGAAACACCAGAGCAAGAATCTTAGCTTCTAGTCAAAGAAATTTGATCTCTGAAGATGATTCTGAATTTCTTGGAGAATCTAACTTCCCACCTCTTCCTACTGGGGGTAGTTCTCCTATAATTGACTTTGATGCACAAAGTAATGATTCAGAACAAACAACATCCACCAGTTCATCAATAATCCCTCGTACAGTCACGACTTATATGGTTGATGGGAATACTGATAAACCTTCTTCTTCCTTGACTCCTCAAGAACAAAGGATTGCTTTTTTGGAACAGCAAATAAAGTCTATGGCTGATACTATGAAGTCGATGTATGAACTCATGGCAACTCAGATGCAAAATCGACAGACTATACCAGATGCCATACCAATTGACACTGTTATAAGTCCAGTACAAGTTCCTCCAGCAATATAATCCAATACTCCTGGACCAGCTCTACCAAATCCTAGTCTCTCTGGAGCTGGGGGTAGTGCTTATAATGCTGTTCCTCCTCCCAACTATTCTCTACAAGCTACAACTCCACAATCTTCCGGAGTTGTTAATGAAGAATTGAGGAATCTCAAAACTCAATTCGAAGCATTCAAACAAAAAGATGGTTTACAAAGATTAGGCATCAAGCAACCTTATCCGATAGAATAGAAGCAAGTATCGTATCCTCCTAAATACAAGCCTCCTACTCATTCTATGATGGAACCACTTCTCCAAGTCAGTTTATTAATCACTTTGAAGTGATGACTGATCAGCTGCAACCAAGCGACGCCCTCCATACTCGGGTGTCTGTTGGATGTCTCAAGGGAACAGCTTATGAATGGTATAGAAGTCTCCCAGATGAGTGCATTACCTCATTTGCCGATTTCAAACAGATGTTTCTTGAAAGGTTCTATGAAGGGCTCAATGACATGACTATGTCTGCTCTTATTAGAATCAAGCAGAAAAATAATGAAACTACAGAGGATTTCATTGAACAATTTCGAAGAGAAGCTCTGAAGATGCCTCTTGGAACTCCTGATGCTGTCACCATCGACACATGCAAATCAAACTTGTTGCCAATCATCAGCATGTGGACAGGATCCACCCAATTTTAAGACTGGCCTTCTTTCATAGTTAGTGCCAAGGCCGCAGAAATTAGTGCTAAAACCTTCAAAGGTTTAGGAGTGCAGATGACTCCCAAAGAAACAGGTCAAGGTACTAACAATAATGCTAAAAACAATGCTCGCAAGGGAAAAGAAACCCTTGAGGTTAATCTTCAGAGCAAAGATGCATCAATTGTTCAAACTTCTCCTACCTCTACAACCCAACAAGCAAGAGCACCTCGTCCCAAAGAAGAATACTCTTTTGACGACGACGATGTCCTTGGTATCTTTGAATGTCTGCTAAAAGGTAATAAAATACAATTACCTGAAATCAAGAAATCTGATAAAGCTGGTAAGACAGATCATCCCAAATACTGTCCATACCACCGAATGTTGGGTCACACAATTCGTACATGTTATGTACTGAAAGGAAAGATCCAAGAAATGATTAAATCTTGAGCTATTTCTCTTGCTCCGAAAGAGAAGACCGTCACCTCCAACGTCGTCTCTATGCAATTCGGAGATTTCTCTCCTCAACTCCTTAAAAGTGGGATCGTTCCTATACCCAAGGCAACTCTTGACATAGTGAATCTTCCTCCTCCACAGTCTGAAGGATTAGTGCCAATCACTTTGTGTTTTCCATAAATAAATTCCTTTATTTATTGTGTATCTGGGAAAATTACAACTGTGGGAATCTGATCTAGAAGACGATCACTTTATCCCTTGGACTATGCGAAGAAGAAAAGCTCTCAAAATTTTGACAGTAGATAACTATGTATCTGTCCAATGAATGAGAAAAAGAACTCTATTTATAGAGTCAAAAATAATAACTGAAAAGATAACTGTCTTCACAGCCTGTACTTAGTTAAAAATCACGCAGGATTTAACATACGCAAGGTTGTGAGCAGTTACTGGACGTGGCCTGTAACTGTTGGACACATGGCGATCATGCATGAGTCGTGTGCAAGTTACAGGACATGCAGGCGAGAGATCAGTGGCATGGCTGCCACGTACTCTAATTTGATGAAATCTATGCGAACTTGTTGAAGACAAAATCCACGCAGACTCGGGGCAGAAAGCTTCAAAATCTACGCAAACTTGGGGCAAGAAGCTTCAGGATCCACGCAGACTCGAGGCAAAACGCTTCAAAATCCACACAAGCTTGAGGAAGAAAACTTCATAATCCACGCAAACTTGAGATGAAGATCTCACAATACACGCAGACTTGAGGAAGAAAACTTCAGAATCCATGCAAACTTGAGATGAAGATCTCACAATACACGCAGACTTGAGATAAGATTGCCAGCTGTCTTGATTCAGCGTGCCTCGACTGACACAAAATCTCTGACAGTGATTGCTTTTGTCAGTCGCATTAAATGACAAGAAGCTCTTTTGGTACGCCAACTTGACGAAGGTTGAGTCTTGCTGAAGAAGATTTCGAAAATCACGCAATAGACGGCTGTGATCTCTCGAATTCTGTGTATACGTGGCATACGAAGAGACATTCTTCGACTGTTGTGCTGTCAGTCATAATTACTCTCTGATGATGAGTTGTCTCCTCAGCGTGATTTGTAAATATTGTCCTGATCAACTGAGCGTGACTTTTGACTCTGTCCTGATCAACTCAGCGTGATTATCATTTTTGAGGCCTACAAAACCCCCTTCAAAGTTTTCGAAAAATGATAAATTATTTCGAAATACTTTGAAAACGAGATGATAAAATAAATTCAGTCACGCTGAGATGACTTCAAATTTTTCGGAAGTCGAAAAGACTTCGAAGTTCTTTGAAAACATCCAATGAACTTATTAAATGTCATAATGACTCTTCGTTCTCCGAGACTGATTGCATCCAATTTATGGTGGAATATGAATCACCGGCGAGCTCTGTTATATAAACAGGGAGAAGATTCATTTTTAATCTTCATCTTACGTCAACATGACACCAAAGGAAGAAGCTGAAGAAGAAGCACGCAAATTGGGTTTTTGTTCCCATGGTGATCCCACTTTTGAGGGTAAGGAACCGGAGCCCCTAGTCTTCGAGTTCCAAGACGATCCCATGCATTTGCCAAGAATTTCCTGAGCTATTTTGGTCTGGATGGCTCATCTTCTTCTGACGGACGCAGCCTTCGCAGCGTGAAATGTTGAAGGCTCTGTTACACCGCATGGGGTTAAGAGCGTAGAAGAACTGGGCACTAAGCTCAGCCGCTTTGCTAAATAGAGCGTGTCTTTTATACTTTTGTCTTCTTTTGAAAATGTTGCACTTCTTCTTTTGTCTTTTGT